>CANNZV010002077.1:0-114812 GCA_947561585.1 Caprella mutica
GATAGTACATCATCACAATGACTCTTTTTCTGATAGTACATCATCACAGTGACTCTTTTCTCTGATAGTACATCATCACAGTGACACTTTTCTCTGGTAGTACATCATCACAGTGACTCTTTTCTCTGATAGTACATCATCACAGTGACTCTTTTCTCTGATACTACATCATCACAGTGACTCTTTTCTCTGATAGTACATCATCACAGTGACTCTTTTCTCTGATAGTACATCATCACAGTGACTCTTTTCTCTGATACTACATCATCACAGTGACTCTTTTCTCTGATAGTACATCATCACAGTGACTCTTTTCTATGATAGTACATCATCACAGTGACTCTTTTCTCTGATAGTACATCATCACAGTGACTCTTTTCTCTGATAGTACATCATCACAATGACTCTTTTCTCTGATAGTACATCATCACAGTGACTCTTTTCTCTGATAGTACATCACCACAGTGACTCTTTTCTCTGATAGTACATCATCACAGTGACTCTTTTCTCTGATAGTACATCATCACAATGACTCTTTTCTCTGATAGTACATCATCACAATGACTCTTTTTTCTGATAGTACATCATCACAGTGACTCTTTTCTCTGATAGTACATCATCACAGTGACACTTTTCTCTGGTAGTACATCATCACAGTGACTCTTTTCTCTGATAGTACATCATCACAGTGACTCTTTTCTCTGATAGTACATCATCACAGTGACTCTTTTCTCTGATAGTACATCACCACAGTGACTCTTTTCTCTGATAGTACATCATCACAGTGACACTTTTCTCTGGTAGTACATCATCACAGTGACTCTTTTCTCTGATAGTACATCATCACAGTGACTCTTTTCTCTGATAGTACATCATCACAGTGACTCTTTTCTCTGATAGTACATCATCACAATGACTCTTTTCTCTGATAGTACACAATCACAGTGACTCTTTTCTCTGATAGTTCATCACCACAGTGACTCTTTTCTCTGATAGTACATCATCACAGTGACTCTTTTCTCTGATAGTACATCATCACAATGACTCTTTTCTCTGATAGTACATCATCACAATGACTCTTTTTTCTGATAGTACATCATCACAGTGACACTTTTCTCTGGTAGTACATCATCACAGTGACTCTTTTCTCTGATAGTACATCATCACAGTGACTCTTTTCTCTGATAGTACATCATCACAATGACTCTTTTTTCTGATAGTACATCATCACAGTGACTCTTTTCTCTGATAGTACATCATCACAGTGACTCTTTTCTCTGATAGTACATCATCACAGTGACTCTTTTCTCTGATAGTACATCATCACAATGACTCTTTTCTCTGATAGTACATCATCACAATGACTCTTTTCTCTGGTAGTACATCATCACAGTGACTCTTTTCTCTGATAGTACATCATCACAGTGACTCTTTTCTCTGATACTACATCATCACAGTGACTCTTTTCTCTGATAGTACATCATCACAGTGACTCTTTTCTCTGATAGTACATCATCACAGTGACTCTTTTCTCTGATAGTACATCATCACAGTGACACTTTTCTCTGGTAGTACATCATCACAGTGACTCTTTTCTCTGATAGTACATCATCACAGTGACTCTTTTCTCTGATACTACATCATCACAGTGACTCTTTTCTCTGATAGTACATCATCACAGTGACTCTTTTCTCTGATAGTACATCATCACAGTGACTCTTTTCTCTGATACTACATCATCACAGTGACTCTTTTCTCTGATAGTACATCATCACAGTGACTCTTTTCTCTGATAGTACATCATCACAGTGACTCTTTTCTCTGATAGTACATCATCACAGTGACTCTTTTCTCTGATAGTACATCATCACAGTGACTCTTTTCTCTGGTAGTGGGTGCACTACCCCTTTGATCGAAATTCCCATCTCTGTGTGGATTTCTCCCTTTGCCACTGACTT
Source organism: Caprella mutica (assembly GCA_947561585.1). Classification (NCBI taxonomy): domain Eukaryota; kingdom Metazoa; phylum Arthropoda; class Malacostraca; order Amphipoda; family Caprellidae; genus Caprella; species Caprella mutica. The sequence goes on from CANNZV010002077.1 coordinate 1,959, forward strand.
TATTTCCCATGGGAGTTGTTGTGAATGGGAGAGAAGCTTTTTATATACCATTAGCGAATTCGATTGGTTTGGCTGTAGATGTTGAATGAGAGGGATTCTACTTAACTTATTGTAAGGTAGTAAATCATTTTGGTTATTCGTTACCAATCAAAATTATTGTACAGTAATTAAATAAGCGAAAACTGTTACTGATATGCCATCACAACGACTCTTTTCCTTTACATTATGTTAACAAATTTTTATTCCCTAATGATTTTTTGTATAATTTTATATTCTATTTTCCATAATGTAATTTATTATAATAAAAGAAAGCTAGGGTAAAACAAACATTTGGCGATTATAATAGAGTTATTGGTTAATAAATTATCTTATTTTGGATATCGAAGAATAAGAACTATTGATAGTCTTACTTTTCAATTTTATCAATTGAGGGTAGGTTCCGAATCATCGAGCGGCTCCGCATCTTCGATCATACATATAAGAAAATATTGTGTAATGATTTTTATTCATCTTTTAATTTAATTGTATAGTTTTTTCATATGCGGAACCGCGTCCGATAATTAATTTGGTGCTTTCCTTTTTTAAATCCAATTATTGATTAAATCGAATTATAAAATCAAAAAACCCTATATTAAAAATGAATTTATTTAATAATTATATCTGTATGATTGGCTCTCATGAACTGTTTTGAATTTTTTTTAAATATCAGTAAATAATTTATTAAATAAATACTATGAAGAAGAACTGAGTATAATAATTAAATACATTTGATGTGCAATTCATTCCTATTGAAAAAGTTAGAATTTTGTACTGTAACTTGATAATGAACGATAATTAAGAATCTACCCTTATTTATTATATTTGGGGTTGCTAAAAATAGTCATTTATTATATTTGATAATTACCCTATAGGGATATCTCTCTTTAGTAATTCTCATTCTCCTCTTTAACACTCATTCATTACTCCTCTCTGTTCATCCTCCTCTTTAACACTCATTCATTACTCCTCTCTGTTACTCCTCCTCTTTAGCACTCATTCATTACTCCTCTCAATTAATCCTCCTCTTTAACACTCATTCATTTTTTGGTGACCTCCTTCCTCTAGGAGGGCCATCATCACGGGGTCAGTGTAGCTCAGACTCTCGTGGTGAAAGGCCGTGGTGTGCTCTGTGACTCTCTGGAGATGTGAATTAGTTCCTACTCTCAGAGGAAGATCCTCAGGACTGTAATGTGCTCCTCGGCAAGGATCATCTCCAAGAGACAAGTCAATGCTCTCAAGTGATAAAAGAGATGCATTTTATAACCATTTTCAAATTGTTAAAAATATTAATTGTCGCTATGTTTCATTATGCGTGGTAGATCACTTGTGTCCATTATGGTCATCTCCGTTCTTTTCTCAGTGTTATTTTGTATGTTCGTAGATGCAGGTGAGTTTATGTACTATTCTATATCTATTTGATAGAAAAAAATCTTAATTCTTTCAAAATGGTAAACGAATTAATCACATAATTCGAACAAGCAATTAATTTAATTTCGCTAAACACACTCTCTGAAGATTACATAATCCCAATTTGTGGATATATTGGAATCAGTTTTTTAATGATATAATTGGGAACAGATCGATAAAAATACATTATACGTTGGGGTACTATTATAATTTTTTTATCCATATATACATCACATCAGAATTTTGTGCTATAAAAAAAAATTGTTCGGGGTGAACGACTATAATTTACCGATCGTAAATTCTATATTACGAGGTAAATATTAAACAATATGAGTATATATGAATTATTTTATTAAAGGGAAATAGTACAAAACACTACAGAAAAAAAGTGTAACTATTGAAAATGACCGCCTTTTGACTTAATTATAGCCAACAGTAGAGATGTAATAAATAATTAAATAAAACTGAGCAACAGCAGTCTCTGTCGTACAGTTCCTTCACTCATATTTGATTAAGATTCACCCAGAGCTTGTTTCAATTTTACCACACTGTTGTAATAGACTTTAAAACCTCACTCTCTAAAATGAACCAAATCGCAAAATCCAAGAGTTTAATATCGGGACTTGAAAGCGATCAAATATTACTATCCAAAAATTCATTGAAATGGTCCTAGTAATTTTCATGGAGACAATTGATGTATTGTGTAATCTTGATTGAAGATATATTCATTCTCAAAACTTGCTATTAGAAATGAATGCTCATTGTCTTCAAGCATTTTACAAGTAAAGCCCACTATTGAAGTAAACACCTTCTTCGATGAAGTTCAGAGGATATTTGGAGTCATCTGACCCTAGCACAGACAGCCCATACCATCACGACAGCTGGTTTGTGTCGACGAGGAATAGTTTGGCTGTGATCTGCAAGTTCTGTATTGTGGCTTGCATAAATTCTATCATTTTGGGCATTTGAATTGGCCTCGACAGTGAAGATCTTTTCCTCTGTCCATATGAAGACTTTCTCATCGGCTCTGGAAATTTCTTCAAACATTTTCTTCTTCTGCAGAGGCGTTTCTTCGATTGGACTTTTTGTGCGAACTGGTCACTGATGTCTTTTCCTTCCATAGTTAAAAATTATATTGGTCTCATTATGGAGACATTTTCTTATGTTGTATTTTGTAAATACAATTATATTGATATCATTTATGAGATTCTATATTTTCCCCTAATTTCAATAGAGTAAAAATTTAACCTGATTGGGTAAAATGAATATCTTTTTAGAAATGAGCTCGCATAATACATTAATTCAGCCATGAAATCCTACACCTCTTTTTTCAAATGCAGCCCAGTGTAATTAATAGACACCTGCAATTATCTTATTATTTCTACTAACCACCTACGAATTGATTATTATCTACATTCTACACCTATAATTACTTACCTATCCCATGCCTATTTTCTACCTCTTTATTATCCCGTTCTTCCTATTTGTTATCTATTTCTACCTATTTTACATTATATTCTATTTAAATAGTCTTTTTGGGCTCAAATTATTTTACTTAAGATTTTTTCATTTGGGAAATTAAAAATCATTTTAAGATTATTTTGGTGAATATTCTAAAATATTTATTCTCACGAAATACATTAATATATTTGTCTTAAACTGACTTTCAATTTTTTCAATTTAAATTAAACATTGCTGGCACACTATTGAATCAATTACCGAAACATGTTTTCGAATACATTTACACGGAATGAAATATAATGATACGGAATTTTAAGTTTGAAATTGATTGTATGTATGTTGATAAAACTTTATATTAGTTATTATCGGAAAATTGAAATTATTAAATATTGGAATTAATAAAAATTAAAACTATGTAAAGTGAAATTTTTTGATATATTGATTTTTTGAAAATCTAAACTTGAAATTATGCTAACCTGAAATTACAAAAATAAGAAAATGGAAAAAAAATTATAATTGCAATTTGAAACTCTAATTAAAATATTCTCGAAAACTTGAAGTCATGAAAACTTGAAGTTATGAAAATTTTATAGTGTGATCGTAATGAAATAAAAATAATTTTCAGATATATAAATTTCGTTTGCAGAATTGAACGCAGATTTATTTATTTATTTATTTATACAATTAATTTATTATAAAAATAATTAATTTTTCTTATACTCTTCACATTAGACTTCATTTTAATTATTATCCTAATAGGTATAGGATCTCATAGTGTAATCTTATTGTATTCTGCGTGCAGATTCCGAAAATTATATTCATTTTACCCAATCATGTCCAATTTCTACTCTATGAAAAATTAGGGAAAAAAATCATAAATTCTGATAAACGATATCAATATAATTATACAAAACACAATTTCCATAACACATAGGATAATCTTAATATAAAAATAAGTAAATCAGGTGTTTTAGGACTTCAACCATCTGTTGCTATGAACAATTATGCTATAGCTCAAAATAATGACATGATTAAGCGAAAGGGACAACATTTCTAAAATCAGTATGCCAAATATACACTGAAAAAAAAAAAAAAAAATACGAGTCAAGTTGACTCAAAATTTTAGTTTTTAGTTTGTCCCAAAATCGGCTCAAAAATATGAGTCAATTTGACTCATCCTAACATTGTACTCAAAAACAAGAGGCAGATTGACTCTTAATGACTCCTAATTCATAGTCAGATTGACTCTTAATGACTCCTAATTCATAGTCAGATTGACTCTTAATGACTCCTAATTCATAGTCAGATTGACTCTTAATGACTCCTAATTCATAGTCAGATTGACTCTTAATGACTCCTAATTCATAGTCAGATTGACTCAGGTAGAGTCACTCAAGTAAAAAGACTCCAATGTTTGAGTTTTGTCAGCCTTGACTCAAGTGATGAGTCAGGCTGACTCGCAATTATTTCTCAGTGCAGACATAAGAGTTTAATAATAATAATTTTAGTTATAGAAATTAATATCATGATATGTTGGTTTAAGGTAACTGTATTACGATTTTGCTATATATAGTACACTTTTATAGTTCTGATATAATTACGTCTGATCATTTTCTTTAAATTAGAGATCATGATGGAACTATTTTGAAGAATTTCTTGCAGTACATCGATCCAATCTTTTTTCTTAGGTCCTTTAAAGTTTTAAAGTAAACAGAAACTGTACAGTTTACAGTGCGTCCCTTGTGAGCCAAGGAAGGAATCGAACTCAAGGGTATACTCTGTAGTTTAATTGCCCTGAACTTATGTTGCTTCCTTACCTTCTGCTTTGACGTAAACTTGAACATTTACAAGAAATAAATATAGGGATTTGAAAAAATATACATTTCTCAGTTGTAATATTTCTTGGAGCAACTTTGTCTACTGTAAAACCCCTCTATAATGAAGTCCTGTATAGTGAACCATTCTGATTATTAGAGTCCTGAGTAATGAACTACCCTTTATAGTTATTTTTTTGAAAAAACTTGTTTTGTGTAGTTTTCTATGCACATCTGTGTTCCTATATAGTGAAGTAAACTCTAGTTGTAGTTCATTATAGAGGAGTTATACCGTAATAATATTGGAGCAATATTGCTACCTGGGATTCATTAATACACAGGTAATGAATGGTTATTAGTTTCTTCCTTCTTCAGATTGGTTATTCAAGGACTTTCTTTATTGCCTTTCGTTCGGATTGGCAATTCAAATACATTTCAGGTTGTAAAGTATTGCGTTTAAGTAATACTTACTGTAATTGAATTGTGGAGATCGATACATTTCAGAATATTTATCAATATTAAATAATCTATGAGTTCTGAAATTTATATACACATGTTGAACAGGACCAAAGAAAATGTTTTTTGTTATTTCTTAAAATTTATCTACAGCTAATGGAAAACGCCTTTTTTTAATCGTGAACGCATATTTTAGTAGTAATTCCAACGCTTTTCATCAACTTCACATTTTAACTTATGGAGTCGAGACAGGATTCATTTGAATGAGGAAGTATTGTTTCACGATAAAACATTGAGGTATTTGAAATTGAAAGTTCATTGTAGAAGTTATATTTAAAAAAAGAAAAATTGGAAAATCCTATTTTTAACATGTTTACCATTTTTTCCAAATTCCGATATCCAAAAAACCTCAATGTTATATTATAATAACCCTCTGACTTCCAAACGAACCCAGCAACCACATCTCTCTGCAACAATAACTGACAGAGATTAACAGCGTCAATCAACCCAAAACATAAGTGTTCGGGAGAGACCGAAACATCTCTACCATCAGGTCATCTCGCTCTATATTCTACAATTTCCTATTGGAGCCTAGATTGCCGGGGTGGTTTAATTCTCCCAAATCAAATCTAACTGTACGCGCTACAGATAAGCTATGACAGTAATATTTACACAGTGTATTCTACATACCTGTATGTATGTTTTAGTCGTATGCATGTTTGTTTGAAATTTTTGGCCTCACTGAAGATATACGAAGAATGAATGCAATAGAAATAATAAAGGGAAACAATTATTATTATGTAACTGATGAACACCGTTTATTTCATTCATTACCTTTGATTTCCCTGCTTAATTTCGAATTAAATATATATTTATTATTATGCATCTACATCAAATGATTGAAACATTGAATTTATTAGCTAATTACAATTCTTTGATGTGACTTCAATACTTTGCATTTTAAATTTAATTAAACAAATATTTAAATTAATCCAATTACATGGGGATTTTTAGGTTATTGCAAATAAGTAGAGGAGGTTATGCTTTCCTCTGCATTTATTTAGTTTAATAACTGCTATCATATTCCATAGTTATCTATACTTTTTAGAATATGCTATTGATAAATCGGTAATTGGTGCTTTGGTTACAATCAATTACCGATATTCGAAATACCGATTTTTTTTCCAATCGGCTTATCGATTTAAATAAAGAAAATTGAACTATCATTAAATAGTTGAGATTGAAAAAATGTTGTAATTAAATAAAACAGAGTTATTCTATATAAAGGTATGCGATATCGAATGTTTTGTATTTTCGATCATATGGGAAAAGAATACATATTTTGGTGTTTTAACTAGTTATGGTAATTTATATCAATGCTACCTGCAGATAGAACTTTTTACATATGTTCGAAAATGTGGAACTGTCCGATAACTCATAACTTACCCTATCAAATAATTTTACTTATTACATACTCTATCATAAATATGAAAATTAAGAAGTTTAGAAAAAATAATAAAATCATTCTTTTTTCTATCGTTTTGCATCATCATTATTTCTAAAAATGCATCAGAATTCTTTCCTATAATTCGTGAATTCCGAGTTTCTAAATATATCTAATACATAAATAAATACATCTAATACATCTAATACATCTAATACATCTAATACATCTAATACATCTAATACAACTAATACATCTAATTCATTCTATACAATTCCACTACATTATTTATTCATCCTTAAGACATTTCACATCTTAATTAATTCCAATACATTATAATACATGAATTATTCATTTTCAAGACATTTCATTTGATACATTATCCATTTGTATTTGTTATACATTGTTTATAAAAATATATTCTAATTCCTTGATAATTTATTCAAGTACCTTCCCAGTCATAAATAAAATATTTAATTAAATTTCAGTACATGAATTATTTATTCAACGACAATACACACAGATTATTCTTTCCAGTACACTCCAATACATAAATTACCAATTCCAGTACACTCCAATGCATAAATTACCAATTCCAGTACACTCCAATACATAAATTACTAATTCCAGTACACTCCAATGCATAAATTACCAATTCCAGTACACTCCAATACATAAACTACCAATTCCAGTACACTCCAATACATATATTACCAATTCCAGTACACTCCAATACATATATTACCAATTCCAGTACACTCCAATCCAGTACACTCCAATCCAGTACACTCCAATACATAAATTGCCAATTCCAGTATACTCCAATACATAAATTACCAATTCCAGTACACTCCAATACATAAACTACCAATTCCAGTACACTCCAATACATAAATTACCAATTCCAGTACACTCCAATACTGAAGGCCATTCCTTTTAGTATAACTAACACTGTTCGAAATCAGTTGAATGTTAAAGCAAGATACTTAGTCCGAATTATTGGTTTCTCTGCCCGGTCTTTGCCCCAAATAAATAAGTCCGAGTGCTAAAGATGTCGAAACAGGAGAAGTGCTGGTCAGTGCTTTATCTCTCTGTTTTATACAAACAATTAATTTATTCTTTGAGGTCAAGCTTGCAGTTGGGAGATTATTTATAATAGTTTTTTTTATAGTGCTGATTTTTAACGTTTTACATTTTTCAATGTTGTATGTAGTGAACACATCGCATTCTAATTATTATCTAATCTGTATTTTAAATATTATGTATTTTTTAATATTTTCTACTCTATATCATACAACCGAGTACGGAAACAAATTTACTTAGCCACAAAGGTTTGATTTTTGTCTTTTTTTTTCGTGTAAAATTATGTTTATTTCAATTTTACTCATATGGAATGGATTGTATTAGTCTGTTAGCTTTGGAAAGCCTTCATTTTTTTTCAGCAACGGCAATATTTTCCATTTATTTTATTGAATAAAACAAAATATTGGAATTATTTTGAAATATTTTTTTTATAAAGTTCTTGGGATGAGTATCATGATTTTGAGTAGGTAGAATATAGCCAAGGTAGCAGTTTTCTTGGGCCAATATTGGGACAACATTGGCAACATTGGGACAACATTGGCAATATTAGGACAACATTGGCAATATTGGGACAACATTAAGATAATATTGGGACAACATTGGCAATATTAGGACAACATTGGCAATATTGGGACAACATTAAGATAATATTGGGACAACATTGGCAATATTTTGGGCCAACATTGGCAACATTGGGACAAAATTGGCAATATTAGGACAACAATGGCAATATTGGGACAACATTAAAATAATATTGGGACAACATTGGCAATATTAGGACAATATTGGCAATATTGGGACAACATTAAGATGATATTGGGACAATATTGGCAATATTGGGTCAACATTGGCAATATTGGGACAAGATTGGCAATATTGGGTCCACATTGGCAATATTGGGACAACATTGAGATAATATTGGGGCAATATTGGGACAACATTGAGATAATATTGGGACAACATTGGCAATATTGGGACAACATTGGCAATATTAGGACAACATTGGCAATATTGGGACAACATTGGCAATATTGGGACAACATTGGCAATATTGGGACAACATTGGCAACATTGGGACAACATTGGCAATATTGGGACAACATTGGCAATATTGGGACAACATTGGCAATATTGGGACAACATTGGCAATATTGGGACAACATTGGCAACATTGGGACAACAATGACAATATTTTGGGCCAACATTGGCAACACTGGGACAACATTGGCAATATTGGGACAACATTGGCAATATTGGGACAACATTGGCAATATTGGGACAACATTGGCAATATTGGGACAACATTGGCAACATTGGGACAACAATGACAATATTTTGGGCCAACATTGGCAACATTGGGACAACATTGGCAATATTGGGACAACATTGGCAATATTGGGACAACATTGGCAACATTGGGACAACAATGACAATATTTTGGGCCAACATTGGCAACATTGGGACAACATTGGCAACATTGGGACAACATTGGCATTATTGGGACATTATTGAGATAATATTGGGAAAACATTGAGATAATATTGGGACAACATTGGCAATATTAGGACAACATTGGGAATATTGGGACAACATTAAGATAATATTGGGACAACATTGGCAATATTGGGTCAACATTGGCAATATTGGGACAAGATTGGCAATATTGGGTCCACATTGGCAATATTGGGACAACATTGAGATAATATTGGGGCAATATTGGGACAACATTGAGATAATATTGGGACAACATTGGCAATATTGGGATAACATTGGCAATATTAGGACAACATTGGCAATATTGGGACAAACATTGGCAATATTGGGACAACATTGGCAATATTGGGACAACATTGGCAACATTGGGACAACAATGACAATATTTTGGGCCAACATTGGCAACATTGGGACAACATTGGCAATATTGGGACAACATTGGCAATATTGGGACAACATTGGCAACATTGGGACAACAATGACAATATTTTGGGCCAACATTGGCAACATTGGGACAACATTGGCAACATTGGGACAACATTGGCATTATTGGGACATTATTGAGATAATATTGGGAAAACATTGAGATAATATTGGGACAACATTGTCAATATTGGGACATCATATGGACAACATGGGCAATATTGGGACAACATTCGCCCAAGAATCATTGCTATACCTGGGAAGTCGCTAGGTACTAATAAATGTTACTCCTGTAGACGGATATCACGAACTCTTTCAAAAGCTCAAGAAATTATAAACTATACATTCACACTAGAAATTATATTGAAAATATTAATAATTGTATATGGTAATGGCAATACAAATAGTAAAAATATGAAGAACTATTAAAATTAATAATTTTTTTATTTCTATAGGTTGTTAGTAAAAAATCGCATTAAAAGATGAGTAATAAAATATATCTATTATGTATTGAACAGTGTTTTCTTCTACATTGAATATACTTTAATATTTTTGAAAGATTTTTTTCTGGTGGTTGAAAGTTTGCTCTAATATATTAAAGTACACAATAGAGCGAATGAATATGGTTTGAACAAAAATTCATTAAAAATTTTCATCATTTGAAAGATTGAAGGAAAATATGAATATATGGTAATATATAAATAGCTATATACTCACTATGAGTTAATTAAATAAATTATAATTTGTGAACTATGGAAAATATTTAAACAAGAGAGGTAGTTCATTTCACAAATTAAATTAAGGAATTAATCTTGCAAACAAATCTAATACCAAACACATTATATTTTTATTTTATACAATACTTAAAAAATAGCATAATTTCAATGCTTACTAATATAAAGTAAAAAAAATCAATATCGATTCGATTCCATGGATGGTATCTCCTTGTAGGGTAAGTTCCAAGTTATCGGACGGTTCCACATTTTCGAGTTTTGTAAGTACCTATATATATATATATATATATATATATATATAATGGTTACTGTTAAACTTTAAATCATGGATACCAATAAAAATAAAATTAAATAATAGTAATTGGGTATTATTTACTTAGACGATCGAAAATGTGCAAACGTCTGAACTCTGAATTTACTCTACTCACAAATCCACCTATAATTGTAAAATCCAACAGAGGTGAAAATTTGAGAAAAAAAAAAGAATTGTATTAATAGAGATTTTCAAAATTCATTTCCGTTATATAAACTAAATTCATTCTGTCATATTTCCCTGTACTCTCCTTTCTACCAGCTCATTCTAACATCTTTCTACCAGGTACAGGAGCTAATGATCATGAGTACAGACTCACCAGGTTTCTGATGGAGAACTACCAGCCTTCCGTCAGACCCACCAACAACTCGACCAAACCGCTAGATGTCATCTTTGGTGTTTCTTTGCATAGTATAATAGATGTGGTGAGTAGTCAAGTAAAGAACATGTGTTGTAGCAGTAGAGTATGTTTGTCGACCCTTTACGAAAATTTGTCGACGAAACGTCCTGTCGACGAAACGTCCTGTCGACGAAACGTCCTATTGACGAAAGGACTCTCGATGAAACGTCCTATCGACGAAATGTCTGTCTCTTGAAATTCATTTTTGTTATCTTTTTAAAGCATATTATTACATAGAGTCACAATAACACATGGTATGTAATAGCTTTTAGAAAATATATTAACAAGTTCGTGGCCCAGAGCGGAAATTTCCGCCATGTTCCATGCTTAGCGTGTTAAATAGCATATAATTACATGGCTAGATGTGCCGTCAGGAGGTAAGGGTTAAAACGCAAAGAATCTATTTAAATACAAAATCATATTTATCTAAGCATCTTCTCAAAGTTCCAAACTTCATAAATCAAATTAATTAGCGTCATTAAATTCAATTTATTAACTAAACAAAGTTGCTCCAAAATATTATTATAATTAAATAAAAAGTATATGAATTGAATCAAGCTCTCTTATTAAAAAGATATTATTTTACCATCAGAAACATAAAATCATGAACATATTCAATAAAATCATGAACATATTCAATAAAATCATGAACATATTCAATAAAGTCAAGAACATATTTAACAAAAAGTAACTCTAGGAAACAAATTTCATATAAGAATTCAAGTATATAAATTTCTTACTTTTCTCTGATCTCGGTTTATTTTTCGAAGACATTGGAATGCGAAGAGAATTCGTGTTTCATCGAAACTCTTTCCAATGATGCACTTCTCATAGGCCTCCAAAATTGAAACAGGAATAGAAAAGTTAGGAATTTAGTGTTTCAGCCCTCATGTCGAGGGAGATTTGTTTGCCCGGTCGCTATCTGAAGAGACGCACTTTTTTCCTCTGATAAAAAGAAAGACTCAACTTCTTTGGTACTGTCATTTCCTTTCGATGAAATAAGCTAATAAGTAGAAGAGTCGGTTTTATTTCTATTGTAAATAAGCTTATAACTGGAAGAGTCGGTTTTATTTCTATTGTAAATAAGCTTATAACTGGAAGAGTCGGTTTTATTTCTATTGTAAATAAGCTTATAACTGGAAGAGTCGGTTTTATTTCTATTGTAAATAAGCTTATAACTAGAAGAGTCGGTCTTTTTCTTAAATCTTAATAGAAATAATAGTATAACTAAATGAAAGATACTCCTACGTAGAGCACATACCTTCGACGCCGCTTATAAGTGACCTTGACTTTCATCTTTAACCTGTTCGCTCCTAAAATATAGTAAACTGGTTTCTGGATAATGACCTATCATTCTACAAAATTTCAGGCAATTTGATTGAATATTTTTGAGCTATCATGGTATAAATGACCTTGACCTTTAAAGAGCCTTTAAATTAAGAGTCACTTCATTTTTTTTTGACAAGAAAAATAAATTTCCATTGATATTAATTTTTAGTCCTTACAAATTCACGTCTGTTGAATAAAAATAATAACCATTTATATGAATAAAATATCAATTAATAGTTGTATATATATTATTTTAATCTCTTGTAGAAAATTATGATAGTCTCTTTCTAAAATATCATCTACACAATAAAAGAAAAATATTTCTGAATAAACTCAATAAATAGTAGCCATTATATCACGCGATAAACTGTTTGTATATTTCATATATAATGGCTGTTCATTTACAGAATAAAAATCTCTATGTGCATTTATTTACATTGCAATCGTTGGTTGAAGTACTTCGCTATAAATCCAACGTGAATGAAGCAATAAATAATATCTAATTTCTTCCTCTCTCCATCCAGTTTTGTTTTGTTTTCCTGCAGTCTATGGATAAGCTATGACTGCACTTTTACGACATTCATACCATTTTATGAGATGTGCTCTTCTTTCCCTTTGCGACTGAAAATGATTTTCAGTTATATGCAGTCAGTGGAAATTCAAACACAGTTAAAAAGGAATATTATAGAAATGTTTGTTCAGTTAGGTGATGAAGCCGTAAGTTATTACTGTATTGTGAGTGTGACATTTTTTGGAGCAAGTAAAGATAATGCCCCCTTTTATACAGGCGATTTTTTCATGCCGCAGTAAAATAATTGATGTTTTAAAGACGCTATGACTGAATAAACGTATGTGCTTTGTATGTAGACTTAGAATGCCCGTTTTCCATGATTCATTTTTGTTGAAAAAAAAAAACGTCACGTGTGAAACCGGACTAACGGACCTGGATTCGTTAACTTTACTTGGTTAAGGGCCCGGTCACAAGAGTGTCTTTCAACAGCGTTTTATGGCGTTTTTGATTCTGAGGAAATTGTTCCATGTTACGCGACGCTTTTGTAGCCTTGAAAACGCTGCAAAAATGCTTGTGTAACATCACCATAAATGACAAGTTTTCAAACGGTAATTGGAAATGGAATAACATTTGGAATCATAGATACCACAATTCATTCAGAGATTTAAGTAGAAAACTTTTCCATCTTTACTTCGAAGTGAAGTGATGAACAGCGAATGTAGTAATTAAAAGCTATAGAAAAAATCAAACAAAATGGATAGAATTAGAGGTTTATTACTAAGGATTGTAAAAGTTACAGAAGCAATACTTCAAACTATACTTGATTCTTTTATAACTAGTTTAGCAAAATACCTTTGTCTTCGCTTATATATAGTTGTTTATTTATATTGAACTAAAGGCAAGTATCTGCTTTTTCTGTTTCGTTATCTTTACTTGGTTATTTCTGGTCCGTTATCTTTACTTGGTTTATTTCTGGTCCGTTATCTTTACTAGCTTCATTTCTGGTCCGCTATCTTTACTAGCTTCATTTCTGGTCCGTTATCTTTACTAGCTTCATTTCTTGTCCGCTATCTTTACTAGCTTCATTTCTGGTCCGTTATCTTTACTAGCTTCATTTCTGGTCCGCTATCTTTACAAGCTTCATTTCTGGTCCGTTATCTTTACTAGCTTCATTTCTGGTCCGCTATCTTTACTAGCTTCATTTCTGGTCCGCTATCTTTACTAGCTTCATTTCTGGTCCGTTATCTTTACTAGCTTCATTTCTGGTCCGTTATCTTTACTAGCTTCATTTCTGGTCCGTTATCTTTACTAGCTTCATTTCTGGTCCGTTATCTTTACTAGCTTCATTTCTGGTCCGCTATCTTTACTAGCTTCATTTCTGGTCCGTTATCTTTACTAGCTTCATTTCTGGTCCGTTATCTTTACTAGCTTCATTTCTGGTCCGCTATCTTTACTAGCTTCATTTTTGGTCCGTTATCTTTACTAGCTTCATTTCTGGTCCGTTATCTGTACTAGCTTCATTTCTGGTCCGCTATCTTTACAAGCTTCATTTCTGGTCCGTTATCTTTACTAGCTTCATTTCTGGTCCGTTATCTTTACTAGCTTCATTTCTGGTCCGCTATCTTTACAAGCTTCATTTCTGGTCCGTTATCTTTACTAGCTTCATTTCTGGTCCGCTATCTTTACTAGCTTCATTTCTGGTCCGCTATCTTTACAAGCTTCATTTCTGGTCCGTTATCTTTACTAGCTTCATTTCTGGTCCGCTATCTTTACTAGCTTCATTTCTGGTCCGTTATCTTTACTAGCTTCATTTCTGGTCCGCTATCTTTACTAGCTTCATTTCTGGTCCGTTATCTTTACTAGCTTCATTTCTGGTCCGTTATCTGTACTAGCTTCATTTCTGGTCCGTTATCTTTACTAGCTTCATTTCTGGTCCGCTATCTTTACTAGCTTCATTTCTGGTCCGTTATCTTTACTAGCTTCATTTCTGGTCCGCTATCTTTACTAGCTTCATTTCTGGTCCGTTATCTTTACTAGCTTCATTTCTGGTCCGTTATCTTTACTAGCTTCATTTCTGGTCCGTTATCTTTACTAGCTTCATTTCTGGTCCGTTATCTTTACTAGCTTCATTTCTGGTCCGCTATCTTTACTAGCTTCATTTCTGGTCCGTTATCTTTACTAGCTTCATTTCTGGTCCGTTATCTTTACTAGCTTCATTTCTGGTCCGTTATCTTTACTAGCTTCATTTCTGGTCCGTTATCTTTACTAGCTTCATTTCTGGTCCGCTATCTTTACTAGCTTCATTTCTGGTCCGTTATCTTTACTAGCTTCATTTCTGGTCCGTTATCTTTACTAGCTTCATTTCTGGTCCGTTATCTTTACTAGCTTCATTTCTGGTCCGTTATCTTTACTAGCTTCATTTCTGGTCCGTTATCTTTACTAGCTTCATTTCTGGTCCGTTATCTTTACTAGCTTCATTTCTGGTCCGCAATCTTTACTAGCTTCATTTCTGGTCCGTTATCTTTACTAGCTTCATTTCTGGTCCGTTATCTTTACTAGCTTCATTTCTGGTCCGCTATCTTTACTAGCTTCATTTCTGGTCCGTTATCTTTACTAGCTTCATTTCTGGTCCGTTATCTTTACTAGCTTCATTTCTGGTCCGCTATCTTTACTAGCTTCATTTCTGGTCCGTTATCTTTACTAGCTTCATTTCTGGTCCGCTATCTTTACTAGCTTCATTTCTGGTCCGTTATCTTTACTAGCTTCATTTCTGGTCCGTTATCTTTACTTGGTTAATTTCTGGTCCGTTATCTTTACTTGTTTTATTTCTGGTCCGTTATCTTTACTAGCTTCTTTTCTGGTCCGTTATCTTTACTTGCTTCATTTCTGGTCCGTTATCTTTACTAGCTTCTCCCATTTATTTACTAATTATGCGAAAAGAGACAATAAATATTTCAATAATTAAATTAAATTTTGTTACTCAGCAATAATTTTTTTCTGGGTAAGTAATTAAAAGGGTTATCTCAGCATGGAAGCCCATTGAACGAAATTCAATCATTAATTTAAAGTTATTTGATGAACCAAAATTTTCTTTTCTTTCCCAAACTTGGTACTAATCGCACCTCACGCTGAGAGTTAGTCACTCTTTGTCTTACTCTTCATTAATCTTCTTTGTCTCGCTCTTTATTAATCCTCTTTGTTTGGTCCTTTCTTGATTAAAGTCTTTGTAAATTGTTTGCGAAGAAAACCTCAACTGGTAATTTTCATACCCAAGGTTTTGGTCACTACTTTTTATTAATAAGCAATCATATTATCTATCATACAAATTATTAAAATAAATATTTATAAAAACAAAAATAAACAGATAATAGACAAACAAAGCTTGACGTACTGAATTTCAATACTTTTAATTCTTATGCTCAAAAAAGAAGGCATTATAGAGATAAGTAAAATATTAGGTTATATCCTTATGAGAGATGCAAACCAGCTCTGAATTTCAACGAAGCCAAATAGTTGGTGTTCGTTTGACAGGCGCTAGTGTAGCAGAAACTCCCAAAATAATTGGTGTTTCAAGAGGTACTGTCTCAGAAGTAATTAATTCCTTTGAAAGAGAAGGAAAAACGTCCCCATTTAAAAACCAATCTGGCTTAAAATCGATGAGTCTGAAGGAAACCGTCGGACTCTAAATTTAAGTGTTGGAGCAACTAATTAGACTAAGGCTCTTAAAATGACTGTGAAGCTCAATGAACATCTACAGAAATCAATGAACACCTACAGAACTCAAAGAACATCTACAGAACTCAAAGAACACCTACAGAACTCAAAGAACACCTTCAGAACTCAAAGAACACCTACAGAACTCAAAGAACACCTTCAGAACTCAATGAACACCTACAGAACTCAAAGAACACCTACAGAACTCAATGAACACCTACAGAACTCAATGAACACCTACAGAACTCAATGAACACTTACAGAACTCAAAGAACACCTACAGAACTCAATGAACACCTACAGAACTCAATGAACACCTACAGAACTCAATGAACACCTACAGAACTCAATGAACACCTACAGAACTCAAAGAACACCTACAGAACTCAAAGAACACCTACAGAACTCAAAGAACACCTTCAGAACTCAAAGAACACCTACAGAACTCAAAGAACACCTTCAGAACTCAAAGAACACCTACAGAACTCAAAGAACACCTTCAGAACTCAATGAACACCTACAGAACTCAAAGAACACCTACAGAACTCAATGAACACCTACAGAACTCAATGAACACCTACAGAACTCAATGAACACCTACAGAACTCAAAGAACACCTTCAGAACTCAAAGAACACCTACAGAACTCAAAGAACACCTTCAGAACTCAATGAACACCTACAGAACTCAAAGAACACCTACAGAACTCAATGAACACCTACAGAACTCAATGAACACCTACAGAACTCAATGAACACCTACAGAACTCAAAGAACACCTACAGAACTCAAAGAACACCTACAGAACTCAAAGAACACCTACAGAACTCAAAGAACACCTACAGAACTCAATGAACACCTACAGAACTCAAAGAACACCTACAGAACTCAAAGAACACCTACAGAACTCAAAGAACACCTTCAGAACTCAAAGAACACCTACAGAACTCAAAGAACACCTTCAGAACTCAATGAACACCTACAGAACTCAAAGAACACCTACAGAACTCAATGAACACTTACAGAACTCAATGAACACCTACAGAACTCAAAGAACACCTACAGAACTCAATGAACACTTACAGAACTCAATGAACACCTACAGAACTCAATGAACACTTACAGAACTCAATGAACACCTACAGAACTCAAAGAACACCTACAGAACTCAATGAACACTTACAGAACTCAATGAACACCTACAGAACTCAATGAACACTTACAGAACTCAATGAACACTTACAGAACTCAAAGAACACTTACAGAACTCAATGAACACCTACAGAACTCAATGAACACTTACAGAACTCAAAGAACACCTACAGAACTCAATGAACACCTACAGAGCTCAATGAACACCTACAGAACTCAATGAACACCTACAGAACTCAATGAACACCTACAGAACTCAATGAACACCTACAGAACTCAATGAACACCTACAGAGCTCAATGAACTCCTACAGAACTCAATGAACACTTACAGAACTCAATGAACACCTACAGAACTCAAAGAACACCTACAGAACTCAATGAACACTTACAGAACTCAATGAACACCTACAGAACTCAATGAACACCTACAGAACTCAATGAACAGCTACAGAACTCAAAGAACACTTACAGAACTTAAAGAACACTTACAAAACTCAAAGAACACCTACAGAGCTCAATGAACTCCTACAGAACTCAATGAACACCTACAGAACTCAAAGAACACCTACAAAACTCAAAGAACACCTACAGAACTCAATGAACACTTACAGAACTCAAAGAACACCTACAGAACTCAATGAACACTTACAGAACTCAAAGAACACCTATAGAACTCAATGAACACCTACAGAACTTAATGAACACTTACAGAACTCAATGAACACCTACAGAACTCAATGAACACTTACAGAACTCAATGAACACCTACAGAACTCAATGAACTCCTACAGAACTCAATGAACACCTACAGAACTCAATGAACACCTACAGAACTCAATGAACTCCTACAGAACTCAATGAACACCTACAGAACTCAATGAACACCTACAGAACTCAATGAACACCTACAGAACTCAATGAACACCTACAGAACTCAATGAACACCTACAGAACTCAATGAACTCCTACAGAACTCAATGAACACCTTCAGAACTCGATGAACACATGCAGAACTCAATGAACACATTCAGAACTCAATGAACACCTACAGAACTCAATAAACACCTACAGAACTCAATGAACACATACAGAACTCAATGAACACCTACAGAACTCAATGAACTCCTAAAGAACTCAATGAACACCTTCAGAACTCAAAGAACACCTACAGAACTCAATGAACACCTTCAGAACTCAAAGAACACCTACAGAACTCAATGAACACCTTCAGAACTCAAAGAACACATGCAGAACTCAATGAACACCTTCAGAACTCAAAGAACACATGCAGAACTCAGAGAACACCTACAGAACTCAATGAACACATGCAGAATTCAAAGAACACCTACAGAACTCAATGAACACATGCAGAACTCAATGAACACCTACAGAACTCAATGAACACATGCAGAACTCAATGAACACCTACAGAACTCAATGAACACATGCAGAACTCAATGAACTCCTTCAGAACTCAATGAACACCTACAGAACTCAATGAACACATGCAGAACTCAATGAACTCCTTCAGAACTCAATGAACACCTTCAAAGCTCAATGAACACATGCAGAACTCAATGAACTCCTTCAGAACTCAATGAACACCTTCAAAGCTCAATGAACACATGCAGAACTCAGTTTCTACAAAAACTGTTCGTCGAAAGCTGCACAAATCTGCTTTCAACGAAAAAGACTTCATTGATGAATTTTCATGTTTTGTCCCACTCCTATATATCATGTTATATTTTACTAATTCGTGCACGAACATTTCGTCTACGGACAATTCGTCCACGGAAGTTGCGTCCAACGGACATTTCATCCACGAACAATTAGTCCATGAATTGGTGACCAGTATAATCCACCTCGGTATATACCCTATCCCGGTATATTCCACCCCACTTTACGGATTAGATTTAGTTAACCCTTCAATATTAATCATTTATTATTATTTTGAATAATACTAAGTAATTTGCATTTTCTTTTAAATTAAATTTAATATTTGTTAGTCAATACCAACCTGTTCAATTTTTCACTACACATGTGATGGAACAGCAAAAAGAAAGGTTGTGTGAACGCACTTTATCAGTTTAATCTATCCTGAAGCCGTCTTCGGTGAATGGAAGAGAAGTGGTTTGGCGTGCCTTGGGCCCCAAACTGTCACAATTTAAATTTCTTTTTCTTTTTCCATGTTTATCATTCTTTAACCGCTGCAGGCGGTTTTAGAGTATAGTGCTAGGTTTATGCTATTCAACTATGAGGTCTTATATTTTGTGTTAGGTAGACTCGTAGACTTCATTTGTCACTGGTAGGTGACTCGGATCATGGAGCAAATTACCTTTCTGACAGCTTCTTCCAGTCATTCACATGCATTTAATTTCATTTTGTCATCAACGATATGGCCTTTGGCTCCGAAACATACTATAAACTTCTAATTATAATATTGCTAAGCCCTTCAACTAAAAGGTCTTAGATTTTCGTTTAGGTTAGGCTCGTAGGCTTCATTTACTATCACCTCTTCTTTTTCCTCTTCCATCCGTTAGTCCAGCAACCAGTTCTTGTGTCCTTTGTAGTCACATTCCTAGGTAAGTGACTGCATTCACTGAGTAGCTATTATGCATACATGAGCCTTGTCAACGTCAGATGGTAAGTGATTTTGATCATGGAGCCAATTTACTTTCTGACTGCTTTTTCTAGTTCTTTGTATTAAATTTCTTTCTGACGTCGGAGATATGTTCTTTGGTTCTGAAGTGGACGTTTAACCCCCTACTAAATTAAATTATTTGATCACTGGGGTGGAATTAACCGGGGTGGTATATACCGGAGTAAATTAACCGAATTGAAATATACCTGGAACCTTTTATATTATATATCATTGATATATATTTTGAAATATAAAAGTAGAAAACACCCTTTGTTTATTGTAATTAAAAATTCATGGTTATTGTCTTAATTCTTATTGCAATTTTATTATCTTGCTCCTGCCGGCCTGCAGCAGTACAATAATAAAACTGGATAGATTTTTTTAATGATATACAGACAGGCCTCGCTTTTATTCCACCCGGGTCTTATAAAATCTGTAATAATAGCGAGGCATGTCTCGAAGTTATTACAATACTTAAAAATAGAAAAGTTGAGACAATTTTTGTGGTCTATAATTACAATAACTACATTAAACATTAATATTACTACTCAGATTAGGTTATTAGAAGCAACATTGTTTCAGAAATTAGTTTTTTTTTATAACAGTATGTTTTTAACAGTGACTTAATGAAATATTTAAATGTATCATTGTATATATTATATAATATACTACTGAACAAGTGATTGATAATTCAATATGATATAAAAGAATTAGCTAGACATGAGTTCTTTTAAGTGGTACGTTCAATTATGTAAACGTAAAAACGTCCGTTTAATCGGACTTTTCTATATTTTCGGACGAAATATGCCCTGGACGAAATGTCCGTTGGACAAAATATTCTTTTGACAAAATGTCCTAGACCCACTAAATCTTGTAAATTATTTGCTTTCCCATTAATTCTCAAGAGACGCAGAAAACAAATAAAAAGTTTTTCAAATAATCATCTGATAAAATAGTTCTTGAAAAACTTTTTTCGAAAATAACCATTAGATATTATGGGTGGCGATTTGAAATCATTTAATAAAAATTCAAAAACTTTTTAATTTATGTTCACTATTTGCTCTTTCAATCTTTTACTTCACACAAAAATGATCAAACAAATATAAAAAGTTAGGATTTTTAGCTGCGAACATTACAAAAATAAAACATGACCGTAAGATATAAATGCCTTTCAGAGTTCTACTCTGACAGAAATGTTGTTTTTTGTAGTAGCAGCACATGTTAATTTGAAACCTGTCTCCCTCTGAACTAAATAATATTCTTTTATAACTGAAATATTATGTTTCAATTGGAAAATTAATTATAAATTTCATATGATAAACAATAAATTGTGATTTTTAATTATGGTATCATTTAACTATGGTATTATCATGTTAAAATATAATTATCCCACTTTTAAATATTGAATTTGTTCATAATCAACATTTTAATGAAAACCGAAACTTTCCCAAATTGAAACTGACTCTTGCTTATTCTGATGTAAGCCAGGAAGGCTGATCTTATGAATTCAAACGAGTATCTGCTTCAAAATTTAGTAGTATATTATATAACGCTATTAAACTAAATGTAAGTACATCTATCGCAGTCAGTTATGTCTTCCAAACGTTCGTCTCCACTTGGCTTGTGATATTAAATTACGTAATTTGATTTGAGAATTAGTTCCGGGACAGCAATTCCTTTTATTGTTGTTCCGAATTAAGTATTCGAACGCTGTGATGCTATCTAGGCTTCAAACACTCCAAAAGATGAGCAATTCATTGCAGCAGCATCACACAGCATTGTTTTTATCGAGGCCGTGATTGGAGTGGAAGAAGGAGTGAATCTTGCGGAGACGGAGTCAATCTTTGAGGCGGTGTTGAGACTTGGCCTAACTCATTTGAAAAAATTTAAAGACAGTATCTCTAAAGAAAGCTGTATTGGATCATGATTTAGATGATGATTAAGAATGGTGATTAAGAATGAAGATTACGAATGATGATTTAGATGATGATTAAGAATGGTGATATTAATGATGATTAAGAATGGTGATTTAGATGATGATTAAGAATGGTGATTAAGAGTGGTGATTTAGATGATGATTAAGAATGGTGATTAAGAATGATGATTAAGAAAGATGATAAAGGATGATGATTAAGAATGATGATTAAGGATGATGATTAAGAATGATGATTAAGAATGGTGATATTAATGATGATTAAGAATGGTGATTTAGATGATGATTAAGAATGATGATTAAGACAGATGATTAAAAATGATGATTACACTGATGATTAAGACGAGACTCTTAATTGTTTATGGTTCACCAAAGCCTTTTCTAGATAGGGGTAAGTTACAATATTCCGACCGTTACGCAATTTCGTACATTTAATATTTAAAATATAAATATACCAGTAAATTAAGATAATTACCCAGTATATTTATATTATAAGTAACAAAAAGAAAGAATTCGATATCACTCAAAAATTGTTACGAAATATGATATGAGTAAAGCATTATAATTTCATTTAACAATTTTTTAACATTTTTAGGCTTGTTTCAAAAGATTCACAATTCCTACCAAAGTTACACACTGTATGATATTCCATGTCTTCGTTATACAGTTCTATGATTCTTTAGTTACTTCATAAAAGAAACTAAATTCAATTGAACATCTTCAACAATGAGATACTACATCACTTTGAATGTAATATTTAACATTAACTTTTCCTTTGAACACGAATAACAAAGTTGGAAATTGCACTGAAATATGATAATCGTGAACTCTTACCTGAGGCTCAAAATAACTATAGGGTAAGTTACGAATTATCAATCAGTACTACATCTTCGGTCATATAAGGAAAAAACAATATAAAATTGTTATTATTACACAGTGCTATCTAATATTTCTGCAAACCCGGGTTTGCAGAAGTATTAGATAGCACTGTGTAACTAGAATATGCACACTCGGTAGAGCGCATACCTTCGCCGCCGCTTTGACCCGTTCTCTCCCAAAATTTAACAAACTGCTAACTGGATAATAACCAATCGTTCCACCAATTTTCATGCAACATGGTTCAAAACTTTTTGAGTTATTGAATTATAAATGACCTTGACCTTGACCTTTGACTGGATCGCTCTTAAAATTTTACCAGTAGGTCACTGGACATTGACCAATTGTACCATTAAATTTCAAACAATTTGGTTGTATACTTTTTGAGTTATAAATGGCCTTGACCTTGATCCTTGACCTTTGACCCAATTACTCCCAAAATCTATCAAAATGGTTCCTGTATATTGATCAATCGTCCCACCAAGTTTAATGCAATATGGTTCAATATGTTTTGAGTTATAAATGACCATGACCTTGACCTTTGACCAAGTCGCTCCCAAAATTCTACCAGCAGGTCACTAGACATGGACCAATCGTTCCATCAAATTTCAGGCAATTTGGTTGAACTCTTTTTGAGTTAAACGAGTAACAAGATGATAAATAAATAAATAAATGAGGGCTAAAATATGACCTTCCCGCATTCTGCAAAGGTAATAATAATAATGTTTGTATTGTTTAATAATTATAATATAAATTTTCTTATATAATCGAAAATGTGAAATCGTTCGATAACTCGGAACTCACCCTAAGTGGAAAATATTTTCTTTCTATACCAAATATAACCTAACTCTATATTAAATTCCTTTTAATTAATAACATTCATTATACAATAAAACAAAGCAGAATAAAATAGCTACTATTTAATTTACTCTCCATTTTCCTCTAATCAAACCTAACCTCTTACCGCCTAGAATATTTTTGGTCGACCAAAATGAATATCTTTGATAGATCAATGTTAGATAAACAACCTTTTTGAAAAAACATATGTTAAAAATAAATCTCTTTTTTATTTTTTCATTAAATCCTACATTTATTTTTACGCCACTTACCACTAGAATATGACTATATGGATTGATTTTAGACGTTATTTGACGTTTTTCTAATGTCCTCCCTAAAGGACATTGGGCATTACAGGGTTAAAAAGGGGAGAAAAATGTACTACCAGTGATTGAGTTAGACGATATTCTGTCCTCTAAATCTTAGATATGAAATATTGGATCGCTACCTAATGGAATTCAGACATGTGATATTTTAGGGCCCAACTTAACATATTTATTACATTATAATCTGATCATAAAAGATAAGTAATTAATAAAGCAGGAGAATTGAAGTGTAATATTTCTATTTTAGTGTAAATTGGGTTTTAGAAATTATAATAATCAATCATATATTATTTGTCATCGAATTTTTTTTCCAGCTTACAGATGTTGCTTTTATTTTTTTATTTTTTTATTTATATTTAAGACTTTTACAAAATTTTAATTTAAAACATGCTAAGCAGTTATTATTTTCTTACAGTTTTGCCTACTCAAAGAATTAAAAAAATATAGAACCTAAAATTAAAAAAAAAAAACACTATAAAGCTCTAGATTACAATTAGATGCGGCAAAAATATATATGAACCGAAACATTTTTTTTTTATTTAGTTAGAGAATATGTTTGAAAAAGTTCTACCGTGTCAACGTGAGATAAGGACTATTTTAGAAGTTGAAGAGAGTTTTTGTCTCCCCTTTTTATTTGAAAGCCAGCGTTCAATTTACACTAAAACAAGATTTGAAACCTAAAGTTATTTTGACGAAAAACACCAAGAAGTTCTGTTGTAAAAGATTGGCACTTTTCTTGCTTTGACTTCAGTTAAATACCGATAATGTCTCTGTGAAAACAACTGTTATTTTGACAGATGTGAAAACAACTGTTATTGTGACAGGTGTAAAACAACTGTTATTGAGACAGGTGTGAAACAACTGTTATTGAGACAGATGTGAAAACAACTGACAGCTGTAAAACAAATGTTATTTTGAGTGATGTGAAACAACTGACAGGTGTAAAACAACTGTTATTGAGACAGATGTGGAACAACTGTTATTGGGACAGATGTGAAACAACTGTTATTGAGACAGATGTGAAACACCTGTTAATGAGACAGATATAAAACAACTGTTATTGAGACAGATGTGAAACAACTGTTATTGAGACAGGTGTGAAACACCTGTTATTGAGACAGATATAAAACAACTGTTATTGAGACATATTTGAAACAATTGTTATTTAATTCAGAATAGTCTAGTATTATGCGCAATTATCATAATATTTAAAAATTTACGTATAAGATATTACCATTTTTTAAAATATTAACATTGTTTTCAAAGTAATTTTTATAATCAGTTCATAATTTGGAATCAGTGTTTGTATAAATTAATGTACAATTGTTTTTCTTTTCGATTTTCCTTATAATACCTAATATAAAACTTCATTATAATTAATTTTTTTTCAAGTTTATTATTATGGTAATGAAGATAATTTGAGACGCCATTTAAATTAAAAGTGTATTTCCTTCTCATTTTATGCCGTAGTGACGTTCTGTTTACTGAAATATCATTTGTTTTTATGACTTCAACTAATTACATAAATATTTGAGTTACTTTATAAATATGAATGAAATAAATGTTAGAGGAATTTATTATTGAAGAATAAAAAATATTATTCGTACCTACCAATAAATTTTTCAATGATTGAAATATCCATCCGTGACAAAATTAGTCTCTTATTTTCTCCTTAAGCAGATTAGGGTAAATTTCGAGTTATCGGACGGTTTCATATTTCGTAAAAGAAAGAAAAAGCTGTATAATAATTATTATTCTACTTCTGTTGAAATTGGTATCCATGATACTTGCAGGTATCATGGATACCAATTATAATAGAAGTTAAATATTAAGTACTGTATACCTTTTGCTCATTTGATCGGAAATACGGAACTGTCCGTCAACTCGAAACTTAACCTATTACATGGTTACAGAAATAAAAGAATTAGAGCAAAGAATTATGATTAAAAGATTAAACATAAAAAAAAATTGAGGATAAAAAAGGGAAAATTGTGGCGAATTATGACTGGTTCCAAAAATTACACTTGAATTTAAATTTTTTTTACATATCTAAGGGATGAATTTTAAAGAGAAAGGTATAAATATCTATCACACTGTTGTATTAACTATAAAGAACAATTAGAACCTATTAACATATGAATGTATTATTTCATGGATTTAGAATTAATTAAAAAAATATATAGAGTCTAATTGGAAGATCGAAAAGTATAAATTTCTCGTTAAGTGTTAAATCGAGATGTGCGAAATAAATACTTAAAAATATGAGTACATCTTTCAACTGCTTTGCTTCCTTCATTTCAAGTCGTTAACGTATAAGATGAACAAGATACAACTAATATTTATTCTTTTTTCTGTATACAAACTAAAAACTGAAACTATGATATTAATCTACAGGTAGCAATGCTTGTCGGTACAACATTGCCTCAATATTGCAAAAAATATTTAGGCAACATTGCCATAATATCTTTAAAATATTGGGACAACATTGCCTCAATTTTAGGGCAATGTTTCTGAGACACACTTAAATTGTTACTTTCATCATATATTGTATACGTACTTACAATATATAAAGCACACACCTACCTACACACACACTCACCCTATCTCCAGGCATATCAATCATATCTCCAATTGTATTTTTTCTCCGAGACAGCAGACTGTTCAGTACTCACATCACGTAACTACCATCCTAAACATACAGGATTATCTTATCCGCCAAAAACATCCTCTATTATAATATATTTGCCTCGTACTAACATATTATATCATTGTATGATATTTTCTTTGGCCAACGCAAACTTTATGCGGATATGAGTAAAATGAAAGAGGGGTGGGGGGGGGGAGGGGAGAGTGTCCGGCGGGATGTGAATTTAATATTTCTCAGCGATCTATTGGCTTTTTTGCGCATTTTCGGCCAAGGCAACATATGTGACTTTTGGTGAGGTTTGTACGTTTGTTACTTTCATTTGTTTGATGTTAGGTATTATTGTAAAAGATGAACAGTTAAATTTTGAGTGATTTTGACACTGCTAAATTTTAAGTAATTTAAATATTGGTTAATTTTGAGTAATTCAAACACTGTTTAATTTTAAGTAATTTGAACATCATAAAGTTTTAAAGTAAATTTTTTTGAAATAAATTTTTTAATAAATCATAATTTTTATAACTAGGTATATACGTATTTTAATGTTCATATTATTCCTGCAAACTTGCAAACTGTTTGAAAATCATTATTTTCCACAATAGAAGAGAATTGCGAACAAAAAAATGACACTGATAAAAAGAATTAACTCCAACTGATGCACCCAGGTGTTTCGAGTTTACCCTATAGGCTTTGTTTCTAAAGTGAGACACTTTAGTGCATCTAACTGAAGTTTGGATGCACTTGGGTGTTTCGAGCTTGAAAGTGTTTTATTCCGATGCACTTTAGTACTTTAGTGTCTTTGCTTTAAGTCTGTTGAATTGTTGAGAGGAAATTAATCTAATATTTAAAGGATAATTGAGACACTAAAGTGCATCGCACTGATGCACTTTAGTGTCTTTGCTTTAAGTCTGTTGAATTGTTGAGAGGAAATTAATCTAATATTTAAAGGATAATTGAGACACTAAAGTGCATAGCAATGATGCGCTTTCAAGCTCTCGAAACACTCAACTGCATCAAAACTTCAGTTTGATGCAGTTAAGTGTCTCGCTTTGGAGACAAAGCCATAGATTAAACTTGAAACACCTGGGCTAATCAAAATCATTGTAGATGTTCAATTAATAACGATAAATAAATGTAATATCAGTGCCTATACGTGTATATGAGTAATTAATTATTATTATTTACTAATGTTGAGAGCAGGCTACCGCATGCCGTAATTCCTGTAATATTTTACTCATATTCATTTTCCATCTTGCAAGGTTAGGTTTTCGTTGGAGTTTGTCTATTTTTTTAAAAAGCTTGCGAACGGATTCAAATCATTGGAAATGTGTCTTAAATTTTAAAGTATTGTGATCAATTTAGTTAATAAATATATTTGATTATATTCCAAATACAATTATTATTTTGCTTTCATAAAAAAAAATTATGTTTGATTTTAATTTGAAAGCAAATGTTTTTTAGAGGTTTATTAAAGAAAATATTATTGCAGATGTTCACTTTGTCAATAGTTATAATTAAGTTACAACGTGAAACTTATGTTTACTTAGGACTTTCTCGCATTTAGGTCACTTATCAGTTAGATAATTAGTTAGTAAAGTGAGTGAATAAGTTTAAGGTACACTTAATAACTTAGACACCAAATTACTCCCACAGAACTCGGAAAGTGGACTGTCTTAGGTCATGATTGGTCAATCACAAATTCCTTAAAGTTTAAATTGGTCATTGATATGTGTTAATACCCACTTTCCGATTGCTGTGAGTGTCAAACTATGTATTGAGATGTTCACCTGTAATCATACAGGTGAACTTTCGAATCAAGAATCAAGCTTTCGAATAGAATCTGAAAAAAACCTTCAACGCAGAGTTTAATTTACCTTTAATAATATGGATTTCCCCTTGAGTTTTTTTTTTCAATTAAATAAATTGTAACTTTTTTTCCTTGAGGCTCTGTACTTCTCAAATAGGGTGACCGTCTGGTAACCATACGTGCCATGTTTCACGTCATATTTCATTTCATGTTTCTTCATGTTTCACGTTATATTCACCTTCCATGTTTCTTAATGTTTCCCTCATATTGACGTCTCATGTTTCCTCGTGTTTCACGTTTCATGTTTCCTAATTATATCAAGGACATTAAAGTTTGATGACAAGCTATCAAACCGTCCTAACGCTACTCAAGTCTTATCTCCTTACTGGCTTTGCTATTTGGCTAATATAAGTTATTTAGGGACACTGTGTCACTGGGATTATAACTACGGTATGGAGAGGATTATACAGTGAAAGGTATTTGAAAGAATGAGAATATAATCAATAAACAAATTGTATAGTACCCATTGAGAAAGAAATATAAACATCTATTTATATTCGACAATATGTTAGAAATTATGTGGAAAGATCTTTATAGCCATTTGGTATTTTATATTAAATGAAAATGTGGTAGATTAAGAATATGGAATGAATTATGAATTTTGATTAAATCTGTATCTTACTCTTGAAATTTATAGTCTTCTATGATTTGTTTTTTTTTATCTAATATCATTTGTTCTTATCTATAATAAAGTAACAGCTGCAACGTAGTCATATATGATTTTTTTTTTCAAAATAATAATAGTTTCTGTAAAGACTAGTAAAATATAATGTAAATTTATACAAAAATGGAAGTAAATTTTCAAGCATGATTATCTTTTCGGAAAAAGTAGTTCCTTAGAAAGTGATTAGGGATTCAATTGCCAAGGCATTACGTTATTACATCATAATTTGTTTTTGTAAATAAAATTATCCAGTTCAAAATAGTCAGACAAAAGAGCGGCTATAGTCGCTTTACACCGCCGGCAAGTAGGATTCTGCTTTTGCGAAGAAACTTTCAATTGCGAGATCAACTGTCTGGAAATCATTGAAGTGATTTAATGAAAGAAGTGATTTGTCTAATTGTCAGAGAAGTGGTTTACCACGATCCCCACGGACTTAATCGATGATCAAATGTATTCAAGAAAAGATTATGAGAAATATGAACAGAATGATCGATTAGGTTGCTAGCAAAGACAGCTGACAAAAGTCTCAGAATCATGAGATGACTTGTCCTCGAAGACCTGAAAATGTCTTCTTTCACCCTTCAAAAGAGACAGACAAACCCTGTCAGCAGTTGTAAGGTAAAAAAGATTGGGGAAAATCAAACTTTTCTGTATGAGTTCAAGTCTGGCACAACTGGTGAGATTGTTTGAGCAGATGAGAAGATTTTCACAGTTGAATTGGTTCATAAACGAAAAAAAATGACATTAATTGTAAATGTCAAAGGTCAAAAACCGTGCACTGAGTTATGAAACCAGTTTCCGTCATGTTTGGGCTGCCGTGTCAAAAACCTGGATGTCTCTCATTTTTTCGATCAAGGCACCAAATACAACGCCAAATGTCATGTTGGAAACATTCTGAAGCCATTGTAGGAATGTTCTGAGGATCACTTCAGGGAGGACACTCTGTTGACATCCCAACAAAACGGTACCACGTCACACACAGCGAATGTTACTCACAGCTTGTACAGAGGGCATTTTCCAAAGTTTTGGTCCAACGAAATGTGGCCTCCCCTGCTCCCCGTATCTGAATCCCATGCACTTTTCGGCTTGGTTCATCCATGAAGCCAAAGCTTGTGGGAAAATTCAAAGCAGTGTGGACGCTTCTTCAGCAAACGTGGAATGAAATTCCAAAAGAACAGCAGAAGTATTTAACAGGCGATAATCAAATGCGATACATTTTGAATAAAACTATAATTTTCACTTTGCATTGATCGTTATCTAATAAAAGTCTTATATAAGTATATTCTTCATTACATTAAAATATCCATACCCTTATATTTGCTTCCATATTTTCGTCCCATACTGTATACATTATAAATATAGCAGTTCTAAGTGAAATATTATGAGTCTCACAGAAGAGCTCTCCTAAATCAAACCTTAGGACTGTTTCGAGACATTGCACTCAATAACTCTAATGCACGGAAGGTGTTTAGAGTAACGCGCACTGGCCCTTTGGGAAATAACTAATAAAATAGGCTCTGAACACTGCCATATAGAGCATGACAAGGCCTGGCTATTCAAATGAAATACTTAATAAAATAGGGACTGAAACACTGCCACCTATAGCGTGACAAGGCCTGGCTATTCAAATGAAATACTTAATAATATAGCTTCTGATACACTGCGATCTACAGCATGGCAAGACCTGGCTATTCAAATTAGACTAGTATTATATATAGTAGACATGTAATTATCGAAACTCTCATACAACATTAAAAAAATATTTTTATGGGTTATTTGTTGACTTAAATTAGATCTAGGGTTTCATTACAGATGAGGAATTAATTAACTTTATAAATATTTTATTTCTTTAGATTGGGACTTTTCATTTGCAATATCAACACATTTATTTGTTTAAATTACCTGAGTAATTAATACAAAAACTTGATTAATGATTGCTTTTAAAGAAAGAAAATGAAAATGAGCTAATTTAATTTCATGATATAATATTAAAGATATTATTTATTGATATTTTAGCACTTAATTCTTTTAAGAATGGCTGTGTACCTACAATCTCTTTTTCATGGACACCAATTAAAATAGAAGTTAAATAATAAATATTATAATATTTTCTTATATGGCCGATAATATGGAACAGTACAATAATTCGGAATTCACTCTAAGTCTTCGGTTGTTCATGAAAGTGGAAAATGTTTTTTTTTATGGAAAAATAGTACATGAGTCTTTTTACAAGCTTCATAACATTGATGTGTATTCACTTCTTCGTCAGTTTAGTCTTAATAATAGTCAGCCTTTTTAATAACAGTTTTGGAATTCTCCTAACTAAAAAACGTATAAAAATATATTTTTCTCAAACTCCTCGTAATTTATTATCAAAGATTAATATGGATACATTTACGACGTAATTTCGACGTCAAAGTTTAAACCGCTGTTAGTTCAGTTTCCTGGCTTGTAACTGATTATATTTTTCATATTTCAAAATGATTTCGGTTTCAATCATAAAATTGTTGTTATTTTAATTTTTTTATTGGGCTTGCTACGAATATTTATATATCTCACGATATAGATTCATCAATACTAAGAAATTAATCAAACTAATTTTTAACTCTATTTCAATTGGAAGAGTTTCGTGTTATTTGGACATTAATTCTGCAAACAATTCCATATATAAACATGGTAACAATTTGGCAATACAGTATGAATATGTGTTATCCACATTAAATATATCTAACCATTTTAATAACACATAAAAACATGTGGTTATTCCATTTTAAAATCATTTAATAAAAAACATATTAAATAGAAATTGTATATATGTTACTGCATTATATCCACAAGTCAATTACCATACTTATAACAGGTATTTACCATTTGTAATTTATCATATTACCATGTAATACCACATGTAATACCACATGTAATACCACATGTAATACCACATGTAAAACTTATGGTATCCATTTCTGAAAAGTATACATAGTATACACATGATCTAAATGTATAAGTACCACATGGTATACACATGATTTAAATGTGTAAGTGACACATGGTATACACATGGTTTAAATGTGTAAGTGCCACATGGTATACATATGATTTAAATGTGTAAGTGTCACATGGTATACACATGATTTAAATGTGTAAGTGACACATGGTATACACATGGTTTAAATGTGTAAGTGCCACATGGTATACACATGATTTAAATGTGTAAGTACCACATGGTATACATATGATTTAAATGTATAAGTGCCACATGGTATACACATGATCTAAATGTATAAGTGCCACATGGTATACACATGGTTTAAATGTATAAGTGCCACATGGTATACACATGATTTAACTGTGTAAGTGACACATGGTATACACATGATCTAAATGTGTAAGTACCACATGGTATACATATGATTTAAATGTATAAGTGCCACATGGTATACACATGATTTAACTGTGTAAGTGACACATGGTATACATATGATTTAAATGTGTAAGTGCCACATGGTATACACATGATCTAAATGTGTAAGTACCACATGGTATACACATGATCTAAATGTGTAAGTACCACATGGTATACATATGATTTAAATGTGTAAGTGCCACATGGTATACACATGATCTAAATGTGTAAGTACCACATGGTATACACATGATCTAAATGTGTAAGTACCACATGGTATACATATGATCTAAATGTGTAAGTGCCACATGGTATACACATGGTTTAAATGTGTAAGTGCCACATGGTATACACATGGTTTAAATGTGTAAGTGCCACATGGTATAAACATGATTTAACTGTGTAAGTGACACATGGTATACATATGATTTAAATGTGTAAGTGCCACATGGTATACACATGATCTAAATGTGTAAGTACCACATGGTATACACATGATCTAAATGTGTAAGTACCACATGGTATACATATGATTTAAATGTGTAAGTGCCACATGGTATACACATGATCTAAATGTGTAAGTACCACATGGTATACACATGATCTAAATGTGTAAGTACCACATGGTATACATATGATCTAAATGTGTAAGTGCCACATGGTATACACATGGTTTAAATGTGTAAGTGCCACATGGTATACACATGGTTTAAATGTGTAAGTGCCACATGGTATACACATGGTTTAAATGTGTAAGTGCCACATGGTATAAACATGATTTAAATGTGTAAGTGCCACATGGTATACACATGGTTTAAATGTGTAAGTGCCACATGGTATACACATGGTTTAAATGTGTAAGTGCCACATGGTATACACATGGTTTAAATGTGTAAGTGCCACATGGTATACACATGGTTTAAATGTGTAAGTGCCACATGGTATAAACATGATTTAAATGTGTAAGTGCCACATGGTATACATATGATTTAAAAGAGTAAGTGCCACATGGTATACACATAGAATTGTTTACAGGAAAAGAGTAGCAGTTTTATTAGCTAATAGAAAACTCCATTTTATTTGTATAAACATCATTTCCATTCTTGCCTATATATACAATATAAATTAAACTAATGGAGTAGAAACTGAAATGGCAGTGGCGTGCATGGTTAACTTTAACTGTTTTTTTTATGGAGGTTAGGTTTTCTTCTTTGTTTGTAAGTTAACCCTCTCTCTTCCAGCAAACTTTTTTTCTAACTAAGTTCAATAAATATGATTACTTGAGCGAAAAATAATCATGATGAAAAATTTGACTGACGAATTTTACTATAATTTGTATATTTACAAAAAAAGTTGAATAATTAATTATTATTATGTACTTTTTATATGGCCGAAAATGTTCTTTCAATCAATTTAATGTACACTCGTTTATTTTACAGCTTATGTACTTTTTTTACAAAAAATTTCCACTATTCTAGAGTATAATTTTTCCATAAAAGTATATAAATTTTTTAATTTTGACAATCACAAAAATAAAAATTAAATATGAATTAGTAAAAAATATCTACCAAACTAACCAAAAACTCTCCATAGTTCGAAATAGAAATACCAAAATAGAAATAGTTTCGATGGACGGTGGTGGAGAAATGATTGTATTCACTTTATCCTAAAACACGGAATGAAAAACCTATATTGAAAAATATATTGAAGAGATTTGATCCTGTGAAACTGAGAGGACTTTTATTGATATGAATCCTTTGTGTCTATTATTTTGTGATAGAAAAAGGTAGCGAATAAATGTAGGACTTTCTACGTATATATGGAGAAAAAAAAGCTCTTGAAGTATACAAATACTTAATAGTGTAATAATCAATAACATGAAATATTGATAATTTGTTGTAGTTACCAAGGGAAAAAAGTTATGGTGGGGCCATAGAAGATTGAAAGGGGAAAGTTATGGTGGGGCCATAAAAAATTGAGAGGGAAGAGTTATGGTGGGGCCATGGAAGATTGAGAGGGGAAAGTTATGGTGGGTCCATAGAAGATTGAGAGGGAAGAGTTATGGTGGGGCCATGGAAGATTGAGAGGGGAAAGTTATGGTGGGGCCATAGAAGATTGAGAGGGGAAAGTTATGGTGGTGCCATAGAAGATTAAGTGTGATTAAATTATATTTGTGAATAAACAGGGGTTTTTTATTTCGAAAACCTCTACAATTATTATGCATTAACTTTGTTTACTAATTTTCATTTTAATATATTATTTGATCTATAGTATTATTTCATCAAAATGTTAAATTCATTTCTAAATTACTATTTAACTGTTGCTATTTATTTAAACACTTAATATGCCATTTATAGCTTTTTCAAATGATAATAACATATGATATTAATCTTTCGTTAAAATTACAATAGTACATAAAAACTGAATTGCAAGCATTACCTAATAATAATAAGATATAATTAGTTATATTTATGTATGGAATGATAATAATCATACGGTATAATAAAAAATCGTACATTAGTCTACGAAGTTAAGGTGATAATTTTATCCCGCCCTTATCTAATTATGAATTTTTCTCTCAAAAAAAAAAAATTTAATAATCACCTTTAAAATGTATTCAAATTTACATATTAATAATTCTATTATTTATCTATCCCAATATTTACAATATGTTTTTTAACATGTTTCAGGACGAGAAGAATCAGATCCTCACGACCAACTGTTGGTTGACTCAAATTTGGGTTGACTCTCATCTTGTGTGGAACTCTTCTGATTTCGGGGGAATTGGAGTCATAAGAATACCTTACAGTCATGTGTGGAGACCTGATGTTATACTCTATAACAAGTGAGTCATACTCTGAAATAAGTGAGTCATAATCTGAAACAAGTCATACTGTATAACAAGTGAGTCATGCTATAACAAGTGAGTCAAGCTATAACAAGTGAGTCATGCTATAACAAGTGAGTCATGCTATAACAAGTGAGTCACACTATAACAAGTGAGTCATGCTATAACAAGTGAGTCACACTATAACAAGTGAGTCATGCTATAACAAGTGAGTCACACTATAACAAGTGAGTCACAATAACAAGTGATTCACATCATAACAAGTGAGTAATACTATAACAAGTGAATCATACTCTATTGCAAGTGAGTCGTATCATAACAAGTGAGTAATAGTAAAACAAGTGAATCATACTCTATTGCAAGTGAGTCCTGCTATAACAAGTGAGTCCTGCTATAACAAGTGATTCATAACAATCCCTAATTAATTTCTATACTCAACTCACCCAATCATCAGTACAAATACATCACCATTTGACTGTTGAAATACCTAACTACAGCTAGACACAATATATATTCACTAACTATCAATTTCCTAGCTTTTTACCACCAGTTTGTAAGCTAATTAAGTGGAGTGGAAGAAGCAGAAGCGATGAGAAGGACTCGGCTCAGTGAATTGTCTCTACAAAAGAATAGTGCTAATGGTCAATGAAATTAACTCAGTAACTATTTGGCAAAGAAAATGCAAACGACAAATTAAGGAATTTATGACGCCATCTTGAGAGTTTTAATTCCCTGAAGAAAACTCTCTTCCAATTTGTATTTGAAATAATTAATAAAATAATGACAGTATTTACTTCACTGAATGAATAGTCAAATATTTGTTAGATTCGAATTTGGTTGGTTGTAAAACAATCTGAAAACTTTGAAATTATATTATTTAGGTTTACATTTTACTATACATTATATTTTAGTTTGGCAGCCATTTTTTTTGGATGACTAAATTTAGACGAGTCTGGAATGAAACTACGGTAATAGGTACTAATAACAAGGTTACTTCTGTGATTTCTTGATGAATTCTGTTATTCAACTCATCATTATCCCTTGGTTGAGTATGTTAGCCTTTACTCATGTTGAATTCCAGAGATTAAAATCGAGATGTGTAATATTAGGTGATCTTGTTGGTCATTTAATGTTCATGTCTCCTTCTGAACCTCTGTCAATCCACCTGTTGGGAAACTTTTCATTCAACCACTGTTTGACAGTTCTTGACCAGTTTGGTGGTGCATAAACATATTTTTTTCTGTATGTGGTGACATTGAGAAAGCAGATAAAAGGGAGACTTTTGTAAAATGAGATAATTATCACCATTAACATTTGTATTAATGAACCTGGCCCGAAAATTCCCCCATCCCATATGGTCGCCCTCACGGTTGTTCGAGGTGAATGAAGAGGCTTCTCGCTAGATACGCATATAATAAATCAAATTCCAAATTCTTGAGTTGGTTTGTATACTAACTGAATAGAAGTGGCACCAATATTAAGGGAGTTTTTAAAGTTTGTAATGTGGAACACTACTATTATACACCTCGTATATACATATATATAATATTATATGTACAGGGTTACTCACAAAAAAGTATACCCAACTTTTAATTCGCATATTTGAACAACTATTGAAAGTACAGTTTTTTTTCAAGTGCCATTTTGTTTTTTGGTCAGAATAATGGTCAGAATACTGACAATGAATTAAGTACAAGCATCAAAAATATCTTTAGTTGACAAAATCCCCATTAATAAAAACAGATATATAACTAGGTCTTAAAAATAGTCATATAACTATTCCTTTTATAAAATATTGACAATATGGAGAAAAGTGTTTAAGTACAAAATTTGCTGAACAAAATTGATTTTGTCTTCAGATCGCATTTTCTTCTTGTGACCTGAATGACTCTTGTTAAAATTTAAGTTTGTGACTTCATTTTTGTACTCTAACACTTTTCTCCAAATTGTCAATTTTTTATTAAAGGAATAGTTATATGACTATTCTTAAAACCCAGAATTAAATCTATTTTTATTGATGGGGATTTTGTCAACTAAAGATAATTTTAATGTTTGAACTTACGTCATTGTCCATTTTCTGACCATTTTCACCAATCAATTAACTCGTTGTTATATTTAAAAAAGAAATTGATAATTTTTTTTTAATTTACCTGTCGATGGAAGAGAGTTCAACAAACAAAATGATACTCGAAAGAAATCTTTACCTACAATAGTTGTTGAAATATACTAACTCAAAATTGGGTACACTCTTTTGTGGGTCATCCTGTATATATATATATAATCGGATTATATTTTACAATGACTTCGAGATCCACGTTAAAAAAAAACACGAATAAAATGAAGAATACGATTAAAAATATTTCATACATAAATTATTTAAAGTAAACACAATGTCGAGAACAGGAATCACACGTATAGTTAAAATTTCTAATTAAATTTTTCATCGAATGAATAGTACCGTGGAGGAAATAATTTGAAGAAGAATAGCTATCTACACACACACACAAACACACACACACACACACACGCACAAACGCACACACTTCTACATGCGCGGCACTTGCTCAAGTTCACCATTTAATTTAAAGTTTGGAAGTAATTTTCAAAAGAAATAGAAGTTCATTTTTAAATGACGTGTGAACGGTGAACATCTTATTTCATTACGACAATTCAAACTTTGTGAATAAGTAAAATTCTAAGTGAGTTTTGGAGGTACTTTCTAGGATTATATTGAAAAACAACCAATTCTATAATTGAATTGAGATTGAATGATCTGTGCTGCTTAATTTAGAACCTCTTTTCCCCATTAAATCCCTCTTCGTTTCCCCATTAATTCCCTCTTCTTTTCCCCATTAATTCCCTCTTCTTTTCCCCATTAATTCCCTCTTCTTTTCCCCATTAGTTCCCTCTTCATTTCCCCATTAATTCCCTCTTCTTTTCCCCATTAAATCTCTCTTCTTTTCCCCATTAGTTCCCTCTTCATTTCCCCATTAGTTCCCTCTTCTTTTCCCCATTAGTTCCCTCTTCATTTCCCCATTAGTTCCCTCTTCTTTTCCCCATTAAATCCCTCTTCTTTTCCCCATTAGTTCCCTCTTCATTTCCCCATTAATTCCCTCTTCTTTTCCCCATTAAATCCCTCTTCATTTCCCCATTAGTTCCCTCTTCTTTTCCCCATTAGTTCCCTCTTCATTTCCTCATTAGTTCCCACTTCTTTTCCCCATTAGTTCCCTCTTCTTTTCCCCATTAAATCCCTCTTCATTTCCCCATTAGTTCCCTCTTCATTTCCCCATTAGTTCCCTCTTCATTTCCCCATTAGTTCCCTCTTCATTTCCCTATTATTTCCCTCTTCATTTCCCCATTAATTCCCTCTTCATTTCCCCATTAATTCCCTCTTCATTTCCCCATTAATTCCCTCTTCATTTACCCATTAATTCCCTCTTCATTTCCCCATTAGTTTCCTCTTCTTCTCTCTTTACCACTTCACCTCTTCATTTCCCTCTCAGTGCCGATGCCCAGTACAACACCGCGACTATCAACACCAATGTCATCGTCAAGTCGGACGGACTCGTTACCTGGCTGTCGCACGGCATTTATCGGTCATCGTGCGACATGAATGTCGAGTTCTTCCCTTTCGACATACAAGAGTGTGAAATGAAGTGGTCCAGCTGGACATACGATGGATATCAGGTGAGGAAGGCGATCTTACTTTCACCATAGGGGAAGTTACGAATTATTGGTCAGTACTACATCTTCGGTTATAGAAGAAAACACAATATAAAAATTGTTATTATTACACAGTGCTATCTAATACTTCTGCAAATCCGGGTTTGCAGAAGTATTAGATAGCACTGTGTAATAATAACAATTTTTATATTGTTTTTTCTTATATGACCGAAGATGTAGTACTGACCTGTAATTCATAGCTTATCCTAAAAAGTTATCAACTAGATTAACAAAAATGTAGACATGTAGAAAAAATGTATTTTAATTATTTATTAAGTTACGGAAGCGTCGCGCATAGTTTTATGACGCTATGGCCCACAGTGCTAGGAAAATGGGTATGAACGTAGGTCTTATATTAGGTTAGTCAGATATTTCTAAAAAGCATGATTGGTTATATATCAATACCAACATTCCGAATACAGCGTCATCCCTTCTTTACTAACTGAAGACCAAATATAAAAGTACTGTGCTATGAAAAT
Source organism: Caprella mutica (assembly GCA_947561585.1). Lineage (NCBI taxonomy): Eukaryota > Metazoa > Arthropoda > Malacostraca > Amphipoda > Caprellidae > Caprella > Caprella mutica. The sequence continues at coordinate 41,974 of CANNZV010002077.1, forward strand.
ATTGATATTTATATAATGAAGATAGATTCTTTTACTGTTATTTTTAACAACAATGTAATTACGCTGACAAATTCCACCCAGGGTTAATAATATGAAATATAATCTCTGGTATAACTTCGTACTCTTATATTTATGTCGATATTAACCTTTAATGGGCTTGCTAAGATTGAGCTATAAATCCAGAGCTGTGTTAAGGCCAGGACTGTTATGTCCTAACTGTTGCAGTTACTTCCTTACTGTTATGCTCTTACTGCTGCAGTTATATGGCATAACTGCAGGAGTTAAGTACTGCAGAATCAGCTACATAGTTTTAATTGGTATCTAATATTACGGCTAATGATGTAACTGTAGAGGTAGAGGGGTATAGCCATAGTAAATAAATAGAGAAGTATACCAAGTTTCAAATTCATTGACGGTGAACTTGATCCATTCTTCAGAAACGATGTAAACAAATGGCGTCGCACAGAGTACTCTCAAATATAATTAGTTGGATATAATAAATGAATAGAGTGTAAAACGGGATAAAAACAAATGAATGTAAGTTAATTTCTATAAAAAGGCACATTTAACTGAATAATAGCATAATTATTATTTAAAAACAAATGGAAAATATTCCGTGTGACGTCACTCATAATATTTTGGGATGTTCCAATATTTTACTTGGTTTACTTCTCTATTTATTTACTATGGGTATAGCCATCATGTGTGAAAAATAAAAAATAGAGTGTTTTATGTACTGTACTTTAAAATGTCATTTCTAATTAGAAATGCTGTATGCTCTATATTTTTATTTATTATATCAATATAGTTATCTCTTTACTATGCACTTTATATATAACTATTGATGGCTATATTTAAATATGATCTACATTCATTATTAGGGTTGTGACAATATGCGTTTGAAATCATAGATCTTGAAAATATTATAGACGGAGAGAATTAAAGAGTATTGAATCGTTCTAAACCAGCGGTATAAAGTATTAAACACCATTTCAAGTCATTTCGTCTATAATAAAACGCATATTGTTTCAACCCTATTCATTATCAAACACAAAAGGTGTTATTCTACATCTTCACTTCTTTAAATTCCAAAGAATACAAAAATTAATTTTAATCTTTTTTATTATTAATGTTTCTTTTTCATCAAATAATATTATCTGGTGACTTAAAATAATTCAATTACATTCAAGTTACAGCACGAAGTAAAGGATTAAGTAGTAAATTGAGAAAAAAATCATTCACATGTAAAAAGACGTATTTAAATGTTTCTACTTTGCAAGATAGAATGCGTAGTTAAATGTTCTTTATTCTAATGCTGTCTCGTGAGCCTCCCCCTCTCCCCTTCTATAAATTTATAGACTGCAATAAGACTAACCTATAAATCGTCTCTTCGTTCAGTCTGACTTACACCCTCTACAATCAGCTTATCTTGCACTTCACTTTAATAACTTATTAGTACTTAATAAATTATATTTTTCTTTTATTTTTTAAAAGTGAAATGCAAATTTCATGTACTACTGTAACATTGTGAGATCAAATATATTTATAAATTGATGTAGCAATTAATGTTATAATAAAAGTAATAAATGGAACAAATTTATAATTGAAAAATATGAATTACCAATGAGAAAACGTGCGGGAAATTTTGTTACGATTATTATTTACACAAAATGCTAATTTATAATTATTCAGATCGTGTTTTTCCTCGTTTTACTTTTTATCGAAAACATTATTTTTTAATTGAAAAATTATTGATAGACAAATAATTATTTACTGCTTGAAATGAATTACCTCTTTTCCCCACAGCTAGACCTGGTACAACAAATGGAAGAAGGGGACATCTCCAACTACAATGCGAACGGAGAGTTTGACCTCTTGGCCTTCTCATCGGAGAAAAATGTAGAGGTTTATTCGTGTTGTCCAGAGCCTTACCCTGACATCACCTACACCATTAAACTAAAGAGGAGACCAATGTTCTACGTCTTCAACCTCATACTGCCCTGTTTGCTCATCAATGGTATAGGTAAGATGGTATAGGTAGGATGGTATAGGTAAGATGGTATAGGTAAGATGGTGGTATAGGTAAGATGGTATAGGTAAGATGGTATAGGTAAGATGGTATAGGTAAGATGGTATAGGTAAGATGGTATAGGTAGGATGGTGTAGGTAAGATGGCATAGGTAAGATGGGGTGAAAATCGATCCATTTATAGGGTAATCAACCCATTTATAGGGTAATCAACCCATTTATAGGGTAATCAACACATTTATAGGGTAATCAACCCATTTATAGGGTAATCAACCCATTTATAGGGTAACCAACACATTTATAGGGTAATCAAACCATTTATAGGGTAATCAACCCATTTATAGGGTAATCAACATATTTATAGGGTAATCAACACATTAATAGGGTAATCAACACATTTTAGGGTAATCAACCCATTTATAGGGTAATCAACCCATTTATAGGGTAACCAACACATTTATAGGGTAATCAACCCATTTATAGGGTAACCAACACATTTATAGGGTAACCAACACATTTATAGGGTAATCAACCCATTTATAGGGTAATCAACCCATTTATAGGGTAACCAACACATTTATAGGGTAATCAATCTATTTACAGGGTAACACCAGGTAGGTACCATAGATATCTTAACCGCACTAATGAACAATAACACACAAATCATCTAATAATAGCATGCAATTAAAGTCATCAGAAATCAATTAATTCTAATGCAGTGTAGCGTCAGCATTAACCAAATTAAACATTAATTTATTCAATGATGAATAATTAATATTCACGAATAGCAACAAAGGCTTTCAAATTAAATATTAATTACAAATGAAAATCAATCGTTAATTACTGAAAACTTAGTTATCTTGATAATGTGCACTCTCAGAGCGCATACCTTCGCTGCTGCTTATAAATGACCTTGAATATCCAATATCATTCAGTTATAAGTGATCTTGACTGTTCACTCATTCGGTCCCAAAATCTCATCGAATGATTCCTGGAAAATTATAATCAATCGTCTCCCCAAATATCAGGCAATTTGATTGAATATTTTTGAATAATTCGGATAACAAGATGACAAAAAATATATATGTGAAGCCTCGAATAATACCTTCCACAATTTACCCATTTAAAAATGGTGATTATCTGTAACTTATCCTCCTAATATGTGGTGATTATCTGTAACTTTTCCTCCTAATATGTGGTGATTATCTGTAACTTATCCTCCTAATATGTGGTGATTATCAGTAACTTATCCAATTATTCTTACCAAGAAGTAACTTTAATATATATCTAAAATCTTTCAATGTTAATCATTCATTTCCAGGAAATTTAGCATACCGATAATTTCTAAACAGTCGACAGTTGAGTATTCACCCCAATCAAATTAAAACAATTCCATTAGTCTCAAAACAAAAGAGACAATACAGAGTATATAAATGAATCTCCCCTAAAATGCATCCTTCTCTCCCTCCCTCTCCCTCCCTCTCCCTCTCTATCGTTGATCTTATTTTAACTTCATTCTTTCCTTAATTTGCAGCTCTGCTAGTTTTTTACGTACCGAGTGAATCGGGAGAGAAAGTCACACTCGGTATATCGGCTCTGCTCAGCATGACTGTCTTCCTGATGACAATACGCGAGAGTCTCCCGCCCACTGAAAAAACACCCTTAATAAGTGAGTTAGAAAGAGCGTTAATAAGTGAGTTATGAAGAACGTTAATAAGTGAGAAAGAGCGTTAATAAGTGAGAAAGAGCGTTAATAAGTTAGTTATAAAATGTGTTAATAAGTGAGAAAGAGCGTTAACAAGTGAGTTTGAAAGAGCGTTAATAAGTGAGAAAGAACGTTAATAAGTGAGAAAGAGCGTTAATAAGTGAGAAAGAGCGTTGATAAGTGAGAAAGAGCGTTAACAAGTAAGAAAGAGCGTTAATAAGTGAGAAAGAGCGTTAATAAGTGAGAAAGAGCGTTAATAAGTGAGAAAGAGCGTTAATATGTGAGAAGGAGCGTTAAAAGTGAGAAGGAGCGTTAAAAAGTAAGAAAGAGCGTTATTAAGTGAGAAAGAGCGTTAATAAGTGAGAAAGAGCGTTAACAAGTGAGAAAGAGCGTTAACAAGTGAGAAAGAGCGTTGATAAATGAGTTTGAAAGAGCGTTAATAAAAGAGTTATAAAATGTGTTAATAAGTGAGAAAGAGCGTTAATAAGTGAGAAAGAGCATTAATAAGTGAGTTATAAAGAGCGTTAATAAGTGAGTGAGAAATGGTGTCGAAAACAGAAATATACAGAGCTTAGAATTAAAAGATCGTTTTAAATCCATCACAAAAATAAAAAGAGGCTACCAATCATCCCACATGTGTAAACGTGTCATGTAGACTGTCTCTAGACAGTTTCAATAAATAGGGTTAATCAATTGAAGCCCACAGGAAGAATCACTTGTTAGTTGAAAGAATAAGAAGTAGAGATTAGGTTACAAAAAATCTGCTTTTTTGAAGGAGTGGAAAATTGGGCTAATCATTTTTTCGGTGACGAAAGATTGGAAGTAACGGTAAGAACTATGTTAAAGATGTGAAGGTAGAAGAAGGGGAAATGGCACTAAGAAGAATCTGAATTATGAGGGAATGAGTGTCATGCTTTGTAGAATATTCTCTAGCCAAATTACAAAGCCTCTTTTCTGCGTACAAACTCAACTCTTGTATTGAAAAATGTTCAAGATAATGTTGTATCAATTATACAGAATTAGGTATCGATGGAGCTAGTATCATGCAAGATAGTGCACCCTGTCACAAGGCAAAGACGGTAAGGCCCCCTTCACACTTGCGTTTCTCAACGCCGCGTTAGAAATACTGCTCATGGCAAAAAGTTTAGCTGCAATTGATTCTAACGGAGCCCTTCACACTTGCGTTAGAAAATCTGCTGCGTTTTTTCTAACGCAAGTGTGAAGAGCACCGTTAAAATTAATTGCAGCTAAACTTTGTGCCATGAGCATTATTTCTAACGTGGCGTTGATAAACGCAAGTGTGAAGCGGGCCTGATGCACTCAGAGAAATTCTAATGCACTCAGGTGTTTCGAGTCCACCCTATGGCTTTGTCTCTAATGCGAGACTATTTTGTTCATCAAACTATAGTTTAGCTCACTAAGGTGAATCAGTTCAATGCATTTTAGTGTCTCAGCTATAAGTTTGTTAAAATGATGAGAAAATAATTCCCATCATCTTAGCAAAGGAAAATTTGAGACACTAAAGTGCATCGAACTGATGCACTTTATTGCATCCAAACTATAGTTTGATGCACTAAAGTGTCTCACTGGGTGAATCAGTTGGAGTTGTTCATTTTTCTCAGAGTGAGTTACAATAGCGATCAAAATTTTGAAATCATGGATTGGTCACCGCAAAATCTTGACTCAAACCACATAGAAAATCTGAGAAAGACCTTAGGAGTAAATATTATGGAAAGAAACTTCTCTAACACGGAGGATTTGTCAATGAATCTTCATGAAGAATTGTCCAAAAATGATCTCCAATATTATGATAAAATTATTCGTCGCAGATGTGTAGCCGCCTTCGAAAACATAAGTTTGTCAAATAAATATATATATATAGATTAATTTTAAATGAACACACAGTATGTTTTCTCATTGTTTTAGGATTTTTTACCCTGAACCATTTAATTTTTATGGGACAAACACATTTATCTTATAGTTTATATAAGTTGTTATTAATATTCTTGTTTTATTGCCCAGGTTTGTACTACGGTGTCACCATTTGTTTGGTCACATTTGCCTCTGGCTTGAGTGTGGTGACCCTCAATCTTCACCATCGGGGCCTAAGGGGCGTCAGGGTGTCGCCCCTCCTCCGCAAACTCATTTTAGGATATCTGTCGAAGATTGTCCTTCTCAACTTCGATGGCGATGTGAAATTCAAAGCAAAAAGTGTGAGTTTACTCAATTAGGTAAGAGAAGGGTAAGTTACAGATTATTGGTCAGCTTCACATCTTCGGTCATATAAAAAAAAAATATATATATATATTATTGGGGTATCCATGATACTTACAGGTATCATGGCTACCAATAAAATAAAACAAATATTGTTTGATTTTTTTTTCTTATATGACCGAAAATGTGAAACCGGCCGATAATTTGTAACTTACCCAATTTTTGTTTTCTACTATGCAAATCCTATCAATTGAAATTGATCTTTCTTTATAGGGCAAAGAGGACATGTCCTCAAAAGAGGCGGACAAGTTCTCCATGAACGAGTCTGACACAGTGGAGGACATGACAGCAATGAACTACTTCTGGATGAGTCCTCATTTGAACCAGAGGGGCCACATGTGCAGCTCCAATGATCTCCTTCACTCCCAGCACACTCACACCACTTCTTTCACCACTTCCCAAGATGTCACAGGTAAGAAATAGTTATAATGATTTTAAAAAAAATACATTCAGTAAGTACTCTAAGGAATTATCTAAAAATATTAAGGTACAAAAATCGTAATCTAGTCTACGGAGTTCACTAATAATAATTAAGTTAGAATAAATTCGTATTCGAGTCTACGGAGTTCACTGATAATATATAAGTTAGAATAAAATTTGTATTCAAGTCTACGGAGTTCACTAATAATATTTAAGTTAAAATAGAAAATCGTATTCTAGTCTACGGAGTTCACTAATGATATTTAAGTTAAAATAAAAAATTGCCTTCTCTTGTACGGAGTTAACTAAGAATATTAAAGTTAAATTAATATTCGTTTTTCAGTCTACGAAGTTCACTAATAGTATTTAAGTTAAGTGCTTAAATTTTTAATACAAAATCCCATACATTTCAATACTATAAAAAACTACCCAAACGTAACTAATGCACTATAAACTTATAGAGGTTCATTATTCAGCTTCAATTTATTAGAAATGAAAATAGAAATTTCAAGTGTCACTGCAACAAAACAGAAAATATAATTAAGCTCTTACACATATAATATTGTATTTAATTACAAATTATTTATATTAAATTGCTCACCGTTTCCCTATCATTTAAGCCATTTCAGTAACAGAGGGATCAACCCCAATCTTATTGTACAACTCATCCTTGTTTCGATTTCACGCCTCAAATCACTCCTCCGTTTATCTCGGTAACTACGCATCAAATTCAACAACTCAGTCCCTCTGAATCCTACCCAATGTCTATCTCCAGTAATGAAATTACACAAGAATAGCTGTTTCCAAAGAACACTCCTACGTCCGTTCACTTTTCAGTATCATGGCCGAAGCCTGTGAAGTGTCGATAACGGTTCGGATGTCTCGAACTTCGGTCCTCCATATCGGAGATGAGCATCGCGATAACGATCTCCGATGAACTTTGGTAATGGGAAAGAAGATTATTGTTGGTTTCCAGCACATGGAGGATGCCATCAGCTTCTCAGATAGGGATTCTTTTAATTCAGGAGATTGGCTTCTTAGGGCACTACTGTGAGACGAGGTGACTCTACAGTTGATTAATGCTTTATAATGGATTAATACGGTACTATGGATTAATAATCTACAGTTGATTAATGCTGTACAGTTGATTAATGCTGTACAGTGGATTAATACGGTACAAAGGATTAATACTCTACAGTTGATTAATGCTGTACAATGTATTAATGCTGTTCTATGAATTAATACGGTACTATGGATTAATACTCTACAGTTTATTAATTCTGTACAATAGATTAATACGGTACTATGGATTAATACTCTACAGTTGATTAATGCTGTACAGTGGATTAATACGGTACTATGGATTAATACTCTACATTTGATTAATGTTTTACAGTGGATTAATGCTGTACAATGGATCAATACGGTACTATGGATAAATGGATTAATACTGTACAGTGGGTATAAGGATTAATACTGTACAGTGGGTATAAGGATTAATACTGTACAGTGGGTATAAGGATTAATACTGTACAGTGGGTATAAGGATTTTTATAGCGCATACCTCATATACTGTATATGTATCATTTTAGATGTTTCATACCTGTATACCTATACATATCGTACGTTTATATCATGATGCACTCATTTTGTGTGTATCCTGATACATGTCATACAGTGCTAACTGTTTCTAAGCCTATGTGATGGTCTATCTTCTTTAATTGTTAATGGGTAACTGTGAATTACGACAAAGTTAAAGATTATCTAACCTACGCAACTTAACAATTTCCTCTGTTATATTATTTGTTATTGGTATTGATTTGGAACGAACAGTGTGTTACAGTATGTACTGTAATGGTACTGTTAACTAGGATTAATGTACTGGAATGGTACTGTTAACTAGGATTAATGTACTGGAATGGTACTGTTAACTAGGATTAATGTACTGGAATGGTACTGTTAACTAGGATTAATGTACTGGAATGGTATTATCAACTAGGATTAATGTACTGGAATGGTACTGTTTACTAGGATTAATGTACTGGAATGGTACTGTTAACTAGGATTAATGTACTGGAATGGTATTATTAACTAGGATTAATGTACTGGAATGGTACTGTTAACTAGGATTAATGTACTGCATTGGTACTGTTTTAGGATTAATGTACTGGAATGGTACTGTTAACTAGGATTAATGTACTGGAATGGTACTGTTAACTAGGATTAATGTACTGGAATTGTACTGGGAACTTGGATTATTGTACTGGAATGGTACTGTTAACTAGGATTAATGTACTGGAATGGTACTGTTAACTAGGATTAATGTACTGGAATGGTACTGTTAACTAGGATTAATGTACTGGAATGGTAATGTTAACTAGGATTAATGTACTGGAATGGTACTGTTAACTAGGATTAATGTACTGGAATGGTACTGTTAACTCGGATTAATGTACTGGAATGGTACTGTTAACTAGGATTAATGTACTGGAATGGTACTGTTAACTAGGATTAATGTACTGGAATGGTACTGTTAACTAGGATTAATGTACTGGAATTGTACTGGGAACTTGGATTATTGTACTGGAATGGTACTGTTAACTAGGATTAATGTACTGGAATGGTACTGTTAACTAGGATTTATGTACTGGAATGGTACTGTTAACTCGGATTAATGTACTGGAATGGTACTGTTAACTAGGATTAATGTACTGGAATGGTACTGTTAACTAGGATTAATGTACTGGAATGGTACTGTTAACTAGGATTAATGTACTGGAATTGTACTGGGAACTTGGATTATTGTACTGGAATGGTACTGTTAACTAGGATTAATGTACTGGAATGGTACTGTTAACTAGGATTAATGTAATGGAATGGTACTGGTAACTAGGATAATGTACTGGAATTGTACTGTTAACTAGGATTAATGTACTGGAATGGTACTGTTAACTAGGATTAATGTACTGGATTGGTACTGTTAACTAGGATTAATGTACTGGAATGGTACTGTTAACTAGGATTAATGTACTGGAATGGTACTGGTAACTAGGATAATGTACTGGAATTGTACTGTTAACTAGGATTAATGTACTGGAATGGTACTGGTAACTAGAATTTATGTACTGGAATGGTACTGTTAACTATGATTAATGTACTGGAATGGTACTGTTAACTAGGATTAATGTACTGGAATGGTACTGTTAACTAGGATTAATGTACTGGATTGGTACTGTTAACTAGGATTAATGTACTGGAATGGTACTGTAACTAGAATTTATGTATAAGAGTGCTATCAGAGAAGTATTCAATTGATATTTCTACAATAATGGGAATTCTGTATCAATTAGATAGTTAATTTGAACATTATTATTATTTAATCTATTTACTAATAATTTCTTAATTACATCAATTAGGTTTGATTTTGATAATCACTAAATATAATACGGAATCCATTGGTAAAAGATTATCTTCATAAGAATTATTTTATTATCTGTAATCATGTAAATTCAAATAGAATAAAGCTTAGTAAGGTCATTTATAGTTTATGATTTTGTCTCCCAACAAACAAAAACTGTTTGTTCAAATATCCACTAGACTTCAAGTTGGCTTTGGGACGTTTCTTTACGACATCCATCATTCTCTTTTAGAATTCCGAATGGACATGGACTTCATTTTCACATCGTGACTTTAGACGATACCCTCCGAATGGAAGAATTAACGCAATGGAGAAATTATTCATGGCTTCTTTTTTGAGGTCCTTTTTATCCCCTCTGGCGATTGGTATTTGAATATTCAGTAGTTGATGAGGATTATCTTGGATAGATTCTAATGAATTATTATTAGGGTGGCGACAATATGTTTTCGAAATCACGGACCTTGAAGGTTATAGGTTTTGATCAATTGAATGATTTCTAAAGGTATAAAGTGTCACAGTGGGTGTTTACTTTAATTTTTTAACACACATTTTAAAAACGAAATAGTTTATTCCTAAATTCATCATTTGTTACGTTACTTTACGGGAATAAGTAATTCTACTGGAATATTCGTAGCTGTACTGGAGTATGTAACTTAACGGTATCACATAACTTAACTCTATTGACTAAATGTTCTACACAAATATTATGTTATTTAACATTACAAATATATATGAAATGTTATTAGACTTTAATTAATTTTCATAGCAATTCATATTTTTTATATTGCAATCAATCAGATGATATGTGAATTTTGGTATTTAATTTTATATTATTTCGTTATTCATTTTTTTATACCTATTCTTTTAATCACATTTTTTTCAAAAACGACTATTTAAATTATATTATCATCTCGTATAATATATGTATATTTACAGTGTTATATAAATATACTGTACATTTATTTGTAACACATGAGAACTTCTATTTATGATATATGTTTTATTTATGCTATTCAAATGTAATAAAAATATAATCCATTCTGTAGAAATTATTTAAATGGAGATACTTCTGTTTATTTTTATTCTCGTACAAATAAAAGAATATAGACGAAACGGATTGATTGGTATCGAATACTATTTATCGATACCATATCTATTTATACCATTTATTTATGGTATCGAATACTATTTATCGATACCATATTTATTTATACCATTTATTTATGGTATCGAATACTATTTATCGATACCATATTTATTTATACCATTTATTTATGGTATCGAATACTATTTATCGATACCATATTTATTTATACCATTTATTTATGGTATCGAATACTATTTATCGATACCATATTTATTTATACCATTTATTTATGGTATCGAATACTATTTATCGATACCATATTTATTTATACCATTTATTTATGGTATCTAATACTATTTATCGATACCTTATTTATTTATACCATTTATTTATGGTATCGAATACTATTTATCGATACCATATCTATTTATACCATTTATTTATGGTATCGAATACTATTTATCGATACCATATTTATTTATACCATTTATTTATGGTATCGAATACTATTTATCGATACCTTTTTTATTTATACCATTTATTTATGGTATCGAATACTATTTATCGATACCATATTTATTTATACCATTTATTTATGGTATCTAATACTATTTATCGATACCTTATTTATTTATACCATTTATTTATGGTATCGAATACTATTTATCGATACCATATCTATTTATACCATTTATTTATGGTATCGAATACTATTTATCGATACCATATTTATTTATACCATTTATTTATGGTATCGAATACTATTTATCGATACCATATTTATTTATACCATTTATTTATGGTATCGAATACTATTTATCGATACCATATTTATTTATACCATTTATTTATGGTATCGAATACTATTTATCGATACCATATTTATTTATACCATTTATTTATGGTATCGAATACTATTTATCGATACCATATTTATTTATACCATTTATTTATGGTATCGAATACTATTTATCGATACCATATTTATTTATACCATTTATTTATGGTATCGAATACTATTTATCGATACCATATCTATTTATACCATTTATTTATGGTATCGAATACTATTTATCGATACCATATTTATTTATACCATTTATTTATGGTATCGAATACAAATCAATAAATTCTTTCCAACTATAAAATTTTCGGGATGTATTATTTTAAAATCATATTGTCACAATCCTAGATATCTCTCACCCTTCCTTTTTTCAATACATTTATGGATTATTTCTGGAGATTTTAATTTAAAATAGTGAAGAAATGTGATATAATAAGATCAGAAAATCACCTCTGAAGATCTATAAGATAAATATCCCTATCGTAAAATATATAATTTAGAGAAAATATTATTTCTTAGTCTTATCACAATCAAAGATCCATCAAATCAATTATTTTCGGATTTAAGGTACACTTTATTTAACAAATATTAAGAGATTTTAGATTCCAGTTAGATTAATTTAGATTACAACACTGATATTAGTTAGTTAATTATCTATTTATTGTCATACCTAAGTACCTGAGACCTAAAAATATGTTTTTCTTACTTCTACATAGGTCTCGTTCTTTCAAACTGTACAGTTTTAATAAATCCACTGCACAGATAATCACAGTAGGTACAGAGTTTCGGTCGCAGGGAGGATATCTTGTACCTACATCCCATGAATTTAAACATTTTTAGTCCATTCATTTGCGAGGATACAAACAATAGGTAGCAAATTAGAGGAAAGTTGAATGAAATTCGATAGTAGGTATTACGGTAGCCACTAATTTATTGGGACTGAATTGACTGAGTAACGAAAATTGGAAAGAAATTACGCACAGAGGAAGAGTTTTTGGCTAATTAATCATCGTTCAATGTATTCAATTAAATAAATATTCTAAACTATGATTATTTCCTAAGTAATTTTCCTAGTTGTGATATGGCCTAGTAATACTAGACTCCTTCCTAAGTAATTTCCTAGTTGTGATGTGGCCTAGTAACACTACACTCCCTCCTAAGTTATTTTCCTAGTTGTGATATGGCCTGGTAGCACTAGACTCCCTCCTAAGTTATTTTCCTAGTTGTGATATGGCCTAGTAACTCTAAACTCCCTCCTAAGTAATTTTCCTAGTTGTGATATGGCCTAGTAACACTAGACTCCCTCCTAAGTAATTTTCCTAGTTGTGATATGGCCTAGTAACACTAAACTCCCTCCTAAGTAATTTTCCTAGTTGTGATATGGCCTAGTAACACTAGACTCTCTAAAGTAATTTCACAAGGCCACCTCTTCACCGACTGTTTCAGATGTTTTGTCTTCGTTTCTGCTCCAGAGATTTCCTGCAGAGAGTTAGTTAGTTTTGCTTAAATTTTTGCCTTATCTAAACTTATAAGAGTTTTTATCCGAGAAAACAAAGGGAAAAAGAGCGGCAATTGTTTTCCTTTGACAGCATCTAAATTCACGACATATATTTCTTATGATGAACTTCTTTTGGAGAAGAATAGAAGTGAGTTGAATTATAATTGAGGTGCAACGTAGTTTTTCGGTAATTAAATATATTTCCAAAGTATATATTATCTTTTTTCTGCAGTTAGATTTAATCTATTGAATAAAAGATGATATAAAAACAGGTTGAATTCTTGTTCTTTGCGTTACCAACAATTGTGAGTTTTACAAGAAAGACAATAGAGTTAGGAAGGTTTGCCATCAGCCAAAGGCTATAATTTCGTAATCAGTTTTTGTTTTTCGTAGATTTTGAAACGTTGCCCAAGTAGAAAATTAGGGTGGTGTTACCGAAGATTATAGGAGAAGAGCCCAACCATATTTTCAGTGACTACATAATATCTTTCGATTGGTGTTTAACTTAATAAATTTATATTATAAACAGCTTTTAAAAGTAGTTTTTATTTTTTCAAATATGTAAAAAAAATGTCACTTGTAGAATAAAATAAGTATAACCACTGTGCTAGATTAAAATAATTAAAATGTTCATATACGTTTTAAATAATAAATGGAATTTTTTATCGATTCGCTAGTTGAAGGGTTAAGAGATGGAACAATTCTTCAATCATTTCCCCAATATTTAATTATCACAACCTTGTTCTGGTTGCTTAAATGCAATTAAAAGAAAGAGCAGTCTTTAAGAACATCGTAATGAAGACCTGTTTAGCTAGGTAGGAATACTGTGTAGTCTAGGCAGGTAGTTTTGTGTCGGGTGGTGCGTTCTCTCAACCGATTCAAGAGTAATTAATTTGAACAAGCTCATGTCTAGTGAATTCGTTTTTCTCTCTGATATCCTAGTGGTTTATTCTCCTTTCCTTTAACTGTGCGGAGTACCAAGATTTGAACCTGCAAATTCTGGCTTTGAAATACATCTGAAAATTAAAGTGGAGAGATTATTTATTTGGCCGAATTATTAATGTGTTTAATATATAATAATTCATCTTTGTATTATATATAAATTTAGAATTATTGTAATTTTAGTCACATAGGTAAATTGTGGCCTGTCAGTTTTAACATCTTTTCTAAAGAAAAAGTCTTTTATTCCTGATGAACTGAATTTATTCAAAAAAATGCATATAAAAAGAACTGCAATATATGTTATAATTTAATACTTGTGTTTCATATCTATGATTTTTATTATTGTTTTTGTTTCTTGTGGCTTGAAGTCGAAATTCCTACTTTACCTGACTCTTTGAATTTATAATCTTTTGCTAATATAACTCTACTCCCGATATTAAATAGATAAAATTTCATTCGGCAAGGGAGAGATTATATAGAAGATAAAACTAATCGTATCTTCATATCTTATGAGATATATCTTAACCCATGATTTTTAGTGATATTCGTTTCATAATTCATCAATATCACTGCAAAATAGCACGGTATTTAAATTTACTACTTATTTCATAGGACTAACAACTTCCTGCACAATCCAATTAATTGAGTTTTTGCTTCAATTTTTGTCTTATCCAAAGCTCTAAAATTCTGATATCTTCTTTAATTAATTTCAGAACAATTTCAAACACGATTTTTATGAAAGTTCACGAATATTTTCATTCATAAAATTTACCCTAATTTTTCAGCTCTAAAATCACTGTTCAAATTTCCACATCATTCAATTTCGAATCACCGAATTGACAACCTAATTAACAATACAAAACACTAAACATCGTACAAAGTTTCCAAGTGTTTTCTTCTAAGTTTCTTTTGTTTCTTTTTCGCAGAGTTCGAACACCGTTTTCTGCATCTCTTGAAACTCGTTCAGATTGCAGTGGAGAAGAACGAGTCCAGATTGGAGCATGAGGAGAAGAAACAGAGTATCAGGGATGACTGGCAGAAGGTGGGTAAAGACGGAGAGATTCATGGTGGGGCCATAGGAGATTAGAGGAGAACAAAAACTCCTTTTCTATGGCCCCACCATAGCTTATTACTGATTAACTGGTACTGGAAGGAGGTAATAACTCCAGGACTGGCAGGAAAAAAGGACCAAAGAAAAGTTATGGTGGATCCATCGGAGATTAAAATAAAACAAAAACTTATATTTTACGCCCCCACTTTAACTTATTACTGAATAGGTACTGGATGAAAGTGATGAGCATTTATAGAGATAGAAGAGAAAAGTTATGGTGGGGCCATCGACGATTAAGAACAATTCAATCTCCTATAGCCCCACCATAACTTTGTCTATATATATCAATATATATATATATATGTATGTGAAAAAATAACTAGCAAATTAATAAGATTTTAACTCTAGCTCTTGCATTAAATTCTTATTTAAAAACTGACAAACTGTAAGAGGTTGGAAGGTTAATCTCTACTTTTTAGTGTAGTTGAATATTCGTTACTGTTTCACATTAATTTATTTGAAAAATATATGATACATAATTAGGAACATTAAGGATATTAATTTTATTGAAAAAAAAATTGTACACAGAATAACTATTTCAAGCCTTTGTATAAATTCATGCAGTCAACAGAACCTGTTAACCACCTATATGTAGATATGAAAAAAGAACATATCTAGGGTTGTGACAATATGTTTTAAAATCGTAGATGCTGAAAATATTATAGACGGAGAGATTTAAACCGCATAGAATTATTCTGAGCCTGTGGTTTAGAAAACACTGAAACCTTACCAAGGAAATTACAAATCGTAAAGTGATTGTAAAAAATATCATAATTTTGTCTCAAGATAAAAGATAGAATAACCATTAATTAATAAATATATAATTTTCTAACGCTGTGTTTTTTTTAATTTAACAAAATAAGCTTATAAATCAGCTTATAAATTAGCTTATTAATTAAGTTTAAGATTTGAATATTGGAAGATAATTCAGTTTCCCGGCTGTACAGACATATGGAAACAGACAAAAGTTTCTAGAAGCGAAGAAATGACTGAAGATCACATTTCCTTTACTTTTTTGAGTTTGTAGTTGTTAGCTGTTCATAGGAGTTGTCTGCTTTCTTTCTATATTTTTATTATTACTTTCAAAATGTCATCAAACAAATTAAACATACTTTAAATTATCTATATTATTTAACAATGATTATTTTGTTGCTGTTTATATACTTAGAGAATTAGTTAAGAATTATTAACTTGAATAAAAAATTGTTTTTATTTAATTGAACCTCTGATATCATATAAAAAGATATAGTTAGCAAAATCAATTGAATTTTTCTTTATTTTGACCGAAGTAAATTATTTTTTCCACCATTTGAGGTATTTAGATTGAAGATAAAATATCGATAATGAAGGAGAAGAAACAAAATAGAAATGTGACCTCAAAAATGTTATATTTAATTTACACCTGAGAAATTTTTTAAAGTTTCTCATTTGTTTAACGCTTTTAAAATTTTATTCATTTAAACATTTACCAATTGCTTTCATTACTAAATATTATTTTATTTAAATGTGAAACTATTAATGGCAAAATATTTTTAACTCTTCTTTCAAATTTTAATACTATTCTCATTTAAAATAGAATAATATCGTTTTTTTAAATATATAAAAAATGATAATAATAGTATCTCCAATTGAATGAAGTCTATACTGTGGTACATGACTTGCTTAAGTGCATTTTTGCGTAACTGAAAAGGCACTAACATGTTTTCACTTTTCAAAATACTGAAAAACCTTCACTACTGAACTTTTCATTTAATTACGAAAATGTTTGACTGCTGTATAGCGTTACACTGAAACACAAACCAAAACATCGTAATCGAGTGAAGTCTGCTACGTGCATTTTATGTGCATTTTATGGCGGAGAAAACAACGAGAAGTATGAGTTACAATTCAGATAGAAAATAAAAAGAATTTACTCCGAGACTTTATTTGTTATGCAATAACGAGTTAGATGAAGAATTCTGTTTGATGAATTTATATGCGTTTATTGAAGGATTTTAAACGTATATTATCAAGCATTTGATATTAGAATTTTAAATTACTCGTTTTATTGATGTAGAAAAGTACAAAGTAATGATAATTATTGTTATTGATTTTCAATACATTTTTAAACGCCGTATAATACTTAAAGGGCCGTACACACGTAGGGTTTTTTGAGTCTTTCCACCAGACTTTTTGCTAAGCTCCTCCTATTTTTCCCACAAGAATATAAAAATAAATGATACAATAATTATTTATATTAGTTGGTATCCATGATACCTGCAGGTATCATGGATACCAACTAATATGAATAATAATTATATAGTTTTTTCTTATATTCGATAGGAAAAGTAGGAGGAGCTTAGCAAATAGTCTAGTTGGAAGACTCAAAAAACCCTACGTGTGTACGGCCCTTTAGAAGCAAAATTGTATTCTAAGTAACATAAAGAAATTATCCCACTTATGTGATTATAGTCGTAAAAATCCTATTCTCACAGGGCATTATAGTACGTGAAATTAAGCATGAATAAATGCTCAATATTTAAGGTAGATCCTTTATCCGATACAAATCTCAATAACAATAAAAAGGTGATTGAAATGATGTTATTCTTTCGGAATAATTCATCAAAAGAGCCATAATTCTTAGACTTATCTGCCCCGGTTTTGCATTTCCCACCGCACGGAATTGTACCGAAACAAAAAAATATCACCAGGGTTTCATTTTAAATTAGATTGGAAGCTTTTTATATCGACAGATATATATTTTATGCCCCATATCTCGTGGCGGCGAAGTTATTGGCAACTACGGTGATAGAAAACTGAGGAGCTTTCGAAGCTAGCGGGTAATATTTTCGCTAGGGATATCGGCGGAAACAGTCGGAAAATTAAGTGTTTTCCTCTTCACTGCGATTGAATTTAACGCTCATTTTGATATTAAAAGTGGCTCATGGTTTCAAGAAGTGAGAGAATTGAGTTGTAGGTATTTCATTTGAAAAAATATTAAAGGCTACAAATTAAAAGTTCTGAAAAGTTGGTTCATTTTAGAATATTTATCTTCTTCTTAAGATTCTTTAGATTATATGTCATCTTGAAATTTTGAAATGTTCTTAGAATTACAAAATTCGGATAATTTATTTTTAGAAATTTTAGTTTTAGCTTACAAATTTAGATAAAAATCTAAAAAAATTGAAAGGGACTATTAATTCTCCAATTTTGATAGCATTTTTTATTATTTATTAATTACCCAACCCGCGCAATAGCATGGAATTCTTTCGACTATTGAAATAATTATTTCGAGTTTCGAACATTATTGTCAATAATTTAGTAATGTTTCTTTTGCCAGGTATCCTTGGTACTTGACCGACTGCTTCTCGCTCTCTTCATCATCGCCACTGCCATCGCATCCTACTGCATCCTATTCTCGTCACCCCATGGACCTTAGGGGCATCCATTGACACTCAAGGCATCCATGGGTACCATTTAAGTGCAACCATAGGTGTGAAGTGCATCCATGGACCTTGGGGGCATCTATTGACACTAAAGGCATCCATGGGTACTAAGTGCACCCATGGGTACTAAGTGCATCCATGGACCTTAGGGGAATCCATCGACAATAAAGGCATCCATAGCTACTAAGTGCATCCATGGACTCTAAGTGCATCCATGTGTACTAAGTGCATCAATGGACTTTACGAGCACCCATGGACCTAAAGGGTTTCTATGCACCATGGGTGCAAAGTGCATCCATGGACCTTAAGTGTATCCATGATACTTAAGTGCATTCATGGTTCTTAAGTGCATCCATGGGTATCTACTGCAGTCATGGGTTATAAGAGCATCCATTGACTATGAGTGCATCCATGGACCATAAGTGCATCCATGGACCTAAAGTGCATCCATGGTTCTAAAGTGCTTACATGGAGCATCAATGCACCCACCCATGCATTGGAAGTGCATCCATGCATTCTTAGTGCATCCATGCATTCTAAGTGCATCCATGGACCCTAAGTGCATCCATGGACCCTAAGTGCATCCATGGACTCTAAGTGCATCCACGTGATCTACAGAACCATCCATTCAATGTTTCTTACTAATATTGTAATAATAACAAGAAAAAAGACTTTAAATGAAAAGAAAGAATTTAAACCAAAAGAATTTCTTTACTAATTAATATTGATGACATATTGTCGAAAATTGCTCTTTATTACAATTAATTACATAGTTACAATAAACTTTTTGCATTATCATATATAAGGACATATATATTATATATCCATCCAAATTGAATTATCATACTGAATATCATCCAAAGAATTTTTTTACAAACATTTTAATATTTAATTTTCATTAAAGCAAAATTAAAAATTTCCTCATATAACAAACTAACTTCAAAAATTTTATAATTTTCTCAAATAATAACATAGAAATATTATAATTAATATTATTAACATTTAAATACTTCATCTTCTCAGTGAATTGAATCATAAAAAAAATTCTAATTGTTTTTAAGATTTTACAATCAAGATTGCGATTGTCCACGCAGCTGTTAATTTTCTATAGTTATATTAACCATAAAATCATCTTAATATAAAAATTATTAGAAACAGTTTTCTGTCAAGTAAATTAAAAAATTACAATACTTGGACACTCACAGTATTCGTAAAGTTGATTTCAAAATTGCTAATGAACCAATCCGACTTTTAGAAATTTTAGATTGACCAATCATGCCCCGTTTTAACACCCACTTTGCAAGTACTGCGAGCCTCATCACATGTTCCAGTGTTGTAACTCTCCTATACAGTAGAACTCTTCTATAGTGAAAACCTCTATAGTGAACACCTCTATAGTGAACTCCTCTATAGTAACTCCTCTATAGTGAACTCCTCTATAGTGAACTCCTCTATAGTGAACTCCTCTATAGTGAATGAATTAGGATGTAGCCTGAATAGTGAACATTTTCTCGTTAGTCTGCAATGAATGGCTATCAGTTTTTTTTAAATCATGGCCATTTAATGGTAGACTAATTAAAATCTGCTCACAATACAGCCTCTATATTATGACTCATTCACTATAGAGGAGTTCACTATAGAGGAGTTCACTATAGAGGAGTTCACTATAGAGGAGTTCACTATAGAGAAGTACACTATAGAGGAGCTCACTATAGAGGACTTCACTATAGAGGAGTTCACTATAGAGGAGTTCACTATAGAGGACTTCACTATAGAGGAGTTCACTATAGAGGAGTTCACTATAGAGGAGTTCACTATAGAGGAGTTCACTATACAGGAGTTCACTATAGAGAAGTACACTATAGAGAAGTACACTATAGAGGAGTTCACTATACAGGAGTTCACTATACAGGAGTTCACTATACAGGAGCTCACTATAGAGGAGTTCACTATAGAGGAGTTCACTATAGAGGAGTTCACTATAGAGGAGTTCACTATAGAGGAGTTCACTATACAGGAGTTCACTATAGAGAAGTACACTATACAGGAGCTCACTATAGAGGACTTCACTATAGAGGACTTCACTATAGAGGAGTACACTATAGAGGAGTTCACTATAGAGGAGTAAGCACACTATATAGGAGTACACTATACAGGAGTTCACTATAGAGGAGTACACTATAGAGGAGTTCACTATAGAGGACTTCACTATAGAGGACTTCACTATAGAGGAGTTCACTATAGAGGAGTTCACTATAGAGGAGTTCACTATACAGGAGTTCACTATACAGGAGTTCACTATAGAGGAGTTCACTATACAGGAGCTCACTATAGAGGACTTCACTATAGAGGACTTCACTATAGAGGAGTTCACTATACAGGAGTTCACTATAGAGGAGTTCACTATACAGGAGCTCACTATAGAGGACTTCACTATAGAGGACTTCACTATAGAGGAGTTCACTATAGAGGAGTTCACTATAGAGGAGCTCACTATAGAGGAGTTCACTATAGAGGACTTCACTATAGAGGAGTTCACTATACAGGACTTCACTATAGAGGAGTTATACAGTGTCTACAAACTAACGGACATGCATCTAACAGACAGTCGAGTCATTAATATGAAATTGATATAAAGAACAATAACTTTTTATCGCTAGACTCAATACAGGTAATAAGCAACGTCTATGAAAATACTGTAAATATTACTAAAAAAAAGGTAAACAATAAATGAGAAGCAATCGAAGTGGGGGTAAGTTTCGAGTTATTGATCGGTTCCATATGTTCGATAATATGAAAATTTATTTAATTATTTAATTCATTATTTTAATTGGTATCCATGATACCTGCAAGTATCATGGATACCAATAAAAAACGAGTTATAATATATATTTTTTGTATGATCGAAAATGTGGAACTGTTCGATAACTCGAAACTTACCCTAATTATTTAGGTAATAATTACATGTTTTGATGTTGATACTGTATAATTATCCATTACAGAACTATTTTTTTTTTAACTTTGAATACCAAATTAAAATGGAAAAATTTCAACTAACGTGAAGAACCTAAAGTATTAATAATGAATTAAATGAATTTAATTTTATATTCAAAATGAATCTGAATATAAACAGTTTATAACTTTAATATCTATCTTTATTGTACTGTGCCAAAGTCTTTAATGAATAATAATTATCTGAAATATGACTACATATAAAAGTTTTTTCAAATATTCATCAAATTGTGCTGGTTCACAAATTTCTATTGTCTACATCTTGTACATACTTAAACTTTATAAATACTTAAACTTTATAAATACTTAAACTTTGTAGGTACTCACTACTTCCATTTCTTGAAGATTCCGATTATCTCTACAGATTATTTTAATTAGAATCTGAACTTATTAAAAGGGCTCGTATAATTTTGTAGTTGTGCAATGATAGTCTAAAATATAGTTTGAAACTACAGAGAGTTCAGTATTTATCGTTACAATCTTTTTATTTATGTACAGTTATATAGAACTTACAAATTTGTTCTTTACACCTATAATAAAAAAAAATGTAGTATTATCCCCCATAATGACGAGAAATTTTAAATAAGAGAAAGGTGATTTGTATGCTATTTTAGGTTTGATTTTTGTTTCATTATTTGTTTTACAGAACTGGGCAGAAAATTGTAAAGATAAAAATTGAACTCTCAGTATTTTCTAGGTGCTAAAAAAGTATTTAAATAGCGAACATCACCTAGTGCAATGTTCTAAACTAGCGTTCTGTTTTAGTTTTAATTTAGTGTAGTGATTTAGTAAACAATTGAAAAGTGGAGTAAAAGGAATCTGCTGAATTTTTGTAAGTAGCTTTCTCTCATTTTTGGTCCGATGGCAACTCTACCGTCATCGTTATTTCTGTCTTTGGTTTTGGTCTTCTACTAGGATAAGTATTTAACATAGGTTCTGTATGATAAAAACATATATTTATACATTAGTGAATAGCAATTTGAACCATATCTATCTATTGATTCAAATTGTCACTGTTGGTTTTGTAAATAGTTTCTTGTATATATTATGTAAGAGGAAATATAATAAAACAGTTATCGTTTTTGATGGTAAATAAAGGATAGATGGTTTACATTATATTATTTCTGTTAGTTTGATAGGAAGAAAGAAATAGATAATGACGCGAATTCTTAAGCCTTTCCACAGCTAAGCCAAAAAAGTACGTAATGATTTGTTGTTTGTTTCTTATTTATTGATAATTTTAATAACAACCAAAATGTCGAACATGTTTTTTAAACATTTTTATTTATGTTCCAGGCAGAATATCTATGATAAATGTGACCTGTTTGAAAATTTTAAAGTAGGAAATTATTATCTAAAATTACACAATCGTGTAACTTAATATCAAAAAATAAAACAATTTAAATTGAGTTTATACATTCTATCGGTGGTTGACTCTCTTCAAGCGAACAATCGCAGCATGTTCTAAGATAAGAGGCCGCTATAACTCACTAACAATTCAAGAAAGCCGAGATAAAGGCCTCTAAAATCAAACAACAAAAATGCTCTGGCTATTCAAATCAATGGAAATATGGAGCTATAAAGATGACTTACAAATCTGGAAAACAGACGCTACGAATTAGTGGAACAAAAGACGCGTATAAATAGTCTGGAAAAGCTCCTCCACGTGATAAATACTTACTTCCAGACAATTCCTTGGAAGGGCAATTCTGTCTTTAATGAATTATTGACTATTTTGATAGCAGAGATTTATTTGAGTTAAGATATTAGATTTGTTTTCTTTTTATTATATTTGTATTTTTTTACATTGAAATTGTATTATTTTGATTATAAATATTTTTCTATTGGAAATGTATTATTTTAACCGTGTTTTTTTTCGATAACTCGAGACTAACCTTATTTAATATTTCAATATAAACTATAGAAATTTATCTGTATAAATTTTTAAAATCAGTTGTAGAATATCTATAAGATATTGATATTTGTCACAAAATTGTTCAATTATAAAAATCTCTCGAATCATATTAATTACCTGATATAAAATTAATTATTTGAATTACTCTTTTAATTTAATTATTTGTGTGTACCTGTAAACAGTTTCTAGGAGATGATTTCATAGTTAATAAAGTTTATATTTATTGGCAATATAATATATTAATTATAAAAATAATTTTAATATATATTTTAATATATTAATTATAAAGATGATTTAAATGTATTAATTAATAAAATAAGTTTAATATATTAATTATAAAAATAATTTTAAAATTAATTTTAACATAATAATTATAGAGATGATTTTAATGTATTAATTAATAAAATAAGTTTAAAATATTAATTTCAAAAATAATTTAGATATATTATTTTCTAAAATAATTTTAATATATAAATTTTAAAATAATTTATATAATAATTGATTTTAAAGTTAAAACTCAAATGAGTTCATAACCACTGTATTACATTAAATATACTGTTCACTTCATTATATCTTAAGACACTGCCAGACAGTTGTGTTAAAGTTATTGGTTTGTGTATCTTCGTTTTATTGTTATTAGTATTTTAAATTGCAACTTACTTTGCATTTGCTTGAATTCAAATGACTCCAGTTAACCTCTCACTGTCTGGTGTACCATATATGGTACACATAAAATAAAATTAGGTACGAAAATTTATTTTCATTATATAATTTCTTATTATCATTTTATTTTGACGAAAAAGAAGTTTCTGTCATTTTGGCACGTAAAGATTATGATGTCTCATCAATATGGTTATAGGCAAATTGCTCGGATGAACAATTGCTCGAATGAACAATTGCTCGAATGCACAATTGCTCGAAGTTTAGGTTAATTTTGTTTTGTAGGGTCTTTGGTATGTTTATTTCAAGTTGTTTGAATTAACCACTAAGCACACTTACATCATTATTGTGCACGATTTACTCCACCAATATACTCATTCGACCAATTTTCCATTCGAGAAATTGTGTTTCGAACAATTTTCCAGGTACAGATCATTATTGATGGAGAATATTTTAAAAATTCAATTTATTTTACTCATTTATTATATTTTACATAAAAAGAAGAATTAAACAACCATTAGTTTGAGTAAATGGACTTGTGAATAATTTAACGTTATTATATTTTCTTAAATTGCATTGAGTGTTGCTGCTTTAACCTTAAATTAGAATTAACCCTTCACTGTGCACGTTGCTTACAACTATTGGTGGTTGTTTTACCCCTTCACTGTGCACATTGCTTACAACTATTGGTGGTTGTTTTACCTCTTCACTGTGCACATTGCTTACAACTATTGGTTGTTGTTTTAACCCTTCACTGTGCACTGTGATCACAACTATTGGTTGTTTTAACCCTTCACTGTGCACATTGTTTACAACTATTGGTTGTTTTAACCCTTCACTGTGCACATTGTTTACAACTATTGGTTGTTTTAACCCTTCACTGTGCACATTGTTCACAACTATTGGTTGTTTTATCCCTTCACTGTGCACATTGCTTACAACTATTGGTTGTTTTAACCCTTCACTGTGCACATTGTTCACAACTATTGGTTGTTTTATCCCTTCACTGTGCACATTGCTTACAACTATTGGTTGTTTTAACCCTTCACTGTGCACATTGTTCACAACTATTGGTTGTTTTAACCCTTCACTGTGCACATTGTTCACAACTATTGGTTGTTTTATCCCTTCACTGTGCACATTGCTTACAACTATTGGTGGTTGTTTTAACCCTTCAGTAGTTGTAAGCAATGTGCACAGTGAAGAGTTAATTCTAATTTAAGGTTAAAGCAGCAACACTCAATGCCATTTAAGAAAGTTAATAGCGTTAAATTATTCACAAGTCCATTTACTCAAACTAATTAGGTCTACAGCCCCCAAGAGAGACTTTAATTGCACGGAGATGCTCACCCTTCCGTTAGATTAACACACCTTGATAAAGTGTTAAATTAACACTCATTGTTAAAGTGTTAAATTAACACTCATTGCTATAATATTAGATTAACACTAACTGCTAAAATGTTAAATTAACACTCATTGCTAAAGTGTTAAATTAACACTCATTGCTAAAATATTAGATTAACACTAACTGCTAAAGTGTTAGATTAACACTCATTGCTAAAATATTAGATTAACACTAACTGCTAAAGTGTTAAATTAACACTCATTGTTAAAGTGTTAAATTAACACTCATTGCTAAAATATTAGATTAACACTAACTGCTAAAGTGTTAGATTAACACTCATTGTTAAAATGTTAAATTAACACTCATTGCTAAAATGTTAAATTAACACTCATTGCTGAAGTGTTAAATTAACACTCATTGCTAAAATGTTAGATTAACACACATTACTAAAGTGTTAAATTAACACTCATTGCTAAAGTGTTAAATTAACACTCATTGCTAAAGTGTTAAATTAACACTCATTGCTAAAGTGTTAAATTAACACTCATTGCTAAAGTGTTAGATTAACACTCATTGCTAAAGTGTTAGATTAACACTCATTGCTAAACCTTCAAAATCTAAATTAATCAAAATTTCTTAAATATCATAGCAAAATACCCCATTAAAATCTCAGATCAATATAACTTGTTTATTTAAATTTGATAAATTCAATGCAATTGCATAGTTCTTTTCACCTCTAAATTTCTTCTTCAAAAAGAAAATTAATATTTAACAAGAATATTTTATTATGATGTGTATATTATTTAAGTTAATATTCAGTTTATTATTTTAGATATATTCCTATTCTATATTCTAATTCTAATTCTAATAAGTAATGAAGTATATTTCAACTATTTTTAAGTAGGTAACTTTGCAGAGAAAAATAGGCTTTCTAATTATGAGAATCCTGTTACAGAGATGATATTAAAAGAATATTTAACATAGAGTATATCAAGATAATAGATAAAAGAAAGTTTTAGAGTTGTTATTAACTGATTGTATATTTTAACAGTATAGTTTGATGAAATTATTAAATATATATGAAAAAAAAGGTTATTTCTATTATCCTTATAAAAAGTGTTTAAGTTTAAAATATTTCAGGAAATTTTATCTCATTTTATTTTAGGGAGGGGAAAATTAACATAAAATCAATTAAATAAATTTAATTATTCTAATTAAAATGTAATGACTTATTATCTAATATAAACCTAAGTAGTTTAAGTTACGAATTATTGGTCGGTTTCACATATTCGGACATGTAGGAAAAAACTATAAATTAATAATTAATTAATCTTTATTTTTATTTGTTTTCGTGTTACCTGCAGGTATCATGGATACCAATAAACATTAAATAATAATTATTATACAGTTTTCAGTGGCCAAAATAATATCGCGTCTTGCGGGACGCTAAAATCCTTATTTTTGGGTCACGTGACTGGCAATCTAGCGTCAGTTTAATGGAGAAATGATGTAACTGAAACAAAATTTAATGGAGAAATGATATAACTGAGACAAAATAAGTTTTTTCACAGTCTTCCTTAGCGTCCTGCAATCGCTGAAACACTTCCTCTCTCTAGAGTAGTTAATCATAACTCTATGATATGACCGAATATGTGAAAGTGACTGATAATTCGTAACCTACCCTATCTGAAACGATTTCAGAAAACACAAGGCACTATAACTCTCTCCCTCTATTTACAAAATTTATATACACATATATTCTATATCTGTATATTTCTATATCTTCCTCTTTCCATACTCATAACATCACTTTGTCCACCTTACTTCAATATATGCGATGAAGATAAGACTGAGTCAATATTTAGAAATTCTTCCTAGCGTGAACTACTGGAGAGGGAGGGAGAACAGCTGTTTGTTTTAGTGCTGTTTATACCTAAGTGACGTATGAACCATTAGTATTGTATTTATAATATTTATGCGTGAATATTCATGTAATCCTGATATTAGATCATAAAATGATGTTTCAATCGGATCTTTTGATTCGGGAATTAGTGATCTCATCGTAAACGAGGGAGAATTCAAACCATAATTTGGAATTGGAATCGTGTTCTCAAGCTATGGAATTAGATTAAAGGGACTATATCCGGTTTACTAATATATATTGTGTGCCATTTACATGTGGATTCCACACATAATCCTCGTTGGCCCCACCATACATTGTTTTCGAGGAATAGGTAATCTTTTTATTATAGATTATGATTATAAAAAAAATTTAAGAAGACGATCGGTGATTATAATTTGTTTAATTATAATGAAATTTGACTCAAGCTTATCAATGAATAGTCACCACACTTATGTAGCGTTAATTTCAATGGTATGACTCAGTGTAACATATGACTCAGTGTAACATATGACTCAGTGTAACATATGACTCAGTGTAACATATGACTCAGTGTAGCATATGACTCAGTGTAACATATGACTCAGTGTAGCATATGACTCAGTGTAACACATGACTCAGTGTAACATATGACTCAGTGTAACATATGACTCAGTGTAACACATGACTCAGTGTAACATATGACTCAGTGTAACATATGACTCAGTGTAACATACGACTCACACTAACGTCTATTAAGGCCCCATCCAAACGACTGGTGATTTGCCTAAAGCCTCTGACGTCAAATTATTAAAGTCACGAGGTAATGGCTAGGTTATTGCTGGTGATATATAGTGACTGTTATAGTGACTGTTATAGTGACTGTTATAGTGACTGTTATAGTGACTGTTATAGTGACTGTTATAGTGACTGTTATAGTGACTGTTATAGTGACTGCTATAGTGACTGTTATAGTGACTGTTATAGTGACTGTTATAGTGACTGTTATAGTGACTGTTATAATGACTGTTATAGTGACTGTTATAGTGACTGTTATACTGACTATTATAGTGACTGTTATAGTGACTGTTATAGTGACTGTTATAGTGACTGTTATAGTGACTGTTATAGTGACTGTTATAGTGACTGTTATAGTGACTGTTATAGTGACTGTTATAGTGACTGTTATAGTGACTGCTATAGTGACTGTTATAGTGACTGTTATAGTGACTGTTATAGTGACTGTTATAGTGACTGTTATAGTGACTGTTATAGTGACTGTTATAGTGACTGTTATAGTGACTGTTATAGTGACTGTTATAGTGACTGTTATAGTGACTGTTATAGTGACTGTTATAGTGACTGTTATAATGACTGTTATAGTGACTGTTATAGTGACTGTTATACTGACTATTATAGTGACTGTTATAGTGACTGTTATAGTGACTGTTATAGTGACTGTTATAGTGACTGTTATAGTGACTGTTATAGTGACTGTTATAGTGACTGTTATAGTGACTGTTATAGTGACTGTTATAGTGACTGTTATAGTGACTGTTATAATGACTGTTATAGTGACTGTTATAGTGACTGTTATAGTGACTGTTATAGTGATTGTTATAGTGACTGTTATAGTGACTGTTATAGTGACTGTTATAGTGACTGTTATAGTGACTGTTATAGTGACTGTTATAATGACTGTTACAGTTATTGTTATAGTGACTGTTATAGTGACTGTTATAGTGACTGTTATAGTGACTGTTATAGTGACTGTTATAATGACTGTTATAGTGACTGTTATAGTGACTGTTATAGTGACTGTTATAGTGACTGTTATAATGACTGTTATAGTGACTGTTATAGTGACTATTATAGTGACTGTTATAGTGACTGTTATAGTGACTGTTATAGTGACTGTTACAGTTATTGTTATAGTGACTGTTATAGTGACTGTTATAGTGACTGTTATAGTGACTGTTATAGTGATTGTTATAGTGACTGTTATAGTGACTGTTATAGTGACTGTTATAGTGACTGTTATAGTGACTGTTATAGTGACTGTTATAATGACTGTTATAGTGACTGTTATAGTGACTATTATAGTGACTGTTATAGTGACTGTTATAGTGACTGTTACAGTTATTGTTATAGTGACTGTTATAGTGACTGTTATAGTGACTGTTATAGTGACTGTTATAGTGATTGTTATAGTGACTGTTATAGTGACTGTTATAGTGACTGTTATAGTGACTGTTATAGTGACTGTTATAGTGACTGTTATAGTGACTGTTATAGTGACTGTTATAGTGACTATTATAGTGACTGTTATAGTGACTGTTATAGTGACTGTTATAGTGACTGTTATAGTGATTGTTATAGTGACTGTTATAGTGACTGTTATAGTGACTGTTATAGTGACTATTATAGTGACTGTTATAGTGACTGTTATAGTGACTGTTATAGTGACTGTTATAGTGACTGTTATAGTGACTGTTATAGTGACTGTTATAGTGACTGTTATAGTGACTGTTATAGTGACTGTTATAGTGACTGTTATAGTGACTGTTATAGTGACTGTTATAGTGATTGTTATAGTGACTGTTATAGTGACTGTTATAGTGACTGTTATAGTGACTGTTATAGTGACTGTTATAGTGACTGTTATAGTGACTGTTATAGTGACTGTTATAGTGACTGTTATAGTGACTGTTATAGTGACTGTTATAGTGACTGTTATAGTGACTGTTATAATGACTGTTATAGTGACTGTTATAGTGACTGTTATAGTGACTGTTATAGTGACTGTTATAGTGACTGTTATAGTGACTGTTATACTGATACTATTATAGTGACTGTTATAGTGACTGTTATAGTGACTATTATAGTGACTGTTATAGTGACTGTTATAGTGACTGTTATAGTGACTGTTATAGTGACTGTTATACTGATACTATTATAGTGACTGTTATAGTGACTGTTATAGTGACTATTATAGTGACTGTTATAGTGACTGTTATAGTGACTGTTATAGTGACTGTTATACTGACTATTATAGTGACTGTTATAGTGACTGTTATAGTGACTGTTATAGTGACTGTTATAATGACTGTTACAGTTATTGTTATAGTGACTGTTATAGTGACTGTTATAGTGACTGTTATAGTGACTGTTATAGTGACTGTTATAGTGACTGTTATAGTGACTGTTATAGTGATTGTTATAGTGACTGTTATAGTGACTGTTATAATGACTGTTATAGTGACTGTTATAGTGACTGTTATACTGACTATTATAGTGACTGTTATAGTGACTGTTATAGTGAATGTTATAGTGACTGTTATAGTGACTGTTATAGTGACTGTTATAGTGACTGTTATAGTGACTGTTATAGTGACTGTTATAGTGACTGTTATAGTGACTGTTATAGTGACTGTTATAGTGACTGTTATAGTGACTGTTATAGTGACTGTTATAATGACTATTATAGTGACTGTTATAGTGACTGTTATAGTGAATGTTATAGTGACTGTTATAATGACTGTTACAGTTATTGTTATAGTGACTGTTATAGTGACTGTTATAGTGACTGTTATAGTGACTGTTATAGTGACTGTTATAGTGACTGTTATAATGACTGTTATAGTGACTGTTATAGTGACTGTTATAGTGACTGTTATAGTGACTGTTATAGTGACTGTTATAGTGACTGTTCCAATGGGAAGGTCTTGCCTGTTCACTTATGTAACTGTATTTTACACTACAGGTAAAGCTCGTACAGCGGACAATTTTTAAACGGACACCCCCTATCAAAGGACAAAAATTGTCCGTCCTATCAGACATGCTCGCAGCTCTCAATAACAACCTCTTTAATTCTAAGGTTTGACAAATATTTTATTCGTCTACCAAGCATCTTGTCAATCATTTATTACACTCAGAGGTATTACAATTTACTAAATTACAATCAAGACTATAATGTACTATTGTTTTAAAGTTTTTCAGTATTTTGATTTAGTTACCCTTTTTCGCCCCATTTTCTTTGATTAGAAAAGTTCTATAGAAAATAAAAAGAGGTGTGACTATTCTATATTGTTAAACAGTATCATTATTACAGTTTCGAACATTTATATAAGTAAGTTATGTAAAGATTATTATAAGATTTCCTTTTAGTAGTAATCTGAGATTGTTTACCTTGCAGAGTTTTAATTCCCAACTGAAGTAAAACCTCAGTCGCGCATAGCGGTCATTGCTCGGCACAGCGGACACTTTTTCCGGAAGATGTACGAGCCTGACCTGTTTATGTTTTACACTATAATATACTGTATATTGTCCTGTACTGTACTGTACACTATACAGTATATCATACTGTTTATTATACTGTATACTAACTACTAATTATACTGCATACTATGGTATCTGTTAAATTGCTCAAAAGTATCAGAAGAGGAATAGTAAATTGATTAACAAAAGATTAATTATTTATCAGTATAAAACAGAAAGCAAAATCAGCGTGTACCTATTAATTCATAGATTTTAAATTACATAGCTTCTTTCAGACTATTTCTTATCCAAATAAAGAACAGATACCAGTTATTCAAATAAGTTAACTAGTTTTTCATAATTTTTTCATAATTTAAAGAATCAGCAAACACATTCTACAATACCTACATCCTAAAATATCGATAAAAAACATATAAAAGCAGGCCTCGCTTTAAGTAAAACTCGCTTTAATAAAAGTGGTACTTATTTCGAGTCATGTTTCGAAATAAGAACCGTTCGTAGACATAGAAAACGGAGACAATTTTTTGTAATTATTTCACAGTTACTAAAAAACATCAAATTTATAATCCAGATGAGGTTTTTAGAAGAATTTGGTTCAGAAATTCAACATGTCCTATTTAATATTTTAGGGTTAGTTACGTGTTATTGCACGGTTCCTTATTTTCGAAAACGTGAAAATTTTTATATAATAATCATTATTTAACTTTTTTTTCAATTGGTGTCCACGATATCAATTAGAATAGAAGTTCAATAGTAATTATAATATTTTCTTTTCTGACGTGTCCGATATTGTAGAACCAACCAATAACTTGAAACTTAGTACCCTACTACCGAAAATATTTCATAGAGCATAAAATTGCTGTTTAATAAATGCACGACTTTAAACTTTTTCATCACAGTCACAAACAATGAAAGACTGTGTATTATTATTAATATGCTTATATACGTAGTACTCTAATAACTCTAAAACAAATTTTCTTTCTGTAACTGATAGAAAATGAGATATATAATCAAGGAGTGACAATTATAAATTTTTTGTTACTTTTATTCGCTTTAGTTACCGTTTGGTAATTAAACTGAGTCGTGCTTTGGTAACTAAAGCGGGGGATGCCTGTACATCACATGATACCCATACACTAAACCAACAATTATAACCGTTTTCAACAATGTATTAACTGAATAGTTTCCATAAATACAGTGTCGAGATGAACAATTACTCGCTATAACTGAAACAGTCCCTTCACCATCACAACGAATGAAAGACAATATTCTCTTCATAGTATTTTCCGTGAACTCTACATGTGCACAGATGGAAATTAAATTATTTCACCTATTCATGTAGTTGTAAAAATGACTAATAGAAATCTTATCTGCAAAATTATTATGATTTCATGACAAAAACAACAAGAAGGGAATATCAACTCCAGTAGCACACAAACGCTCTCTACACTACTAATAAACAGTTATTTGTTTATAAGTAAATGATTATTAGTAAAATGACATGAAAAAACTAAATACAGTTATTATTATTTAGAAAGAAGGACGGTTAACTGCAGACCCATTTCATTAGTAACTTTTTGATCATATGTTCGAGCAATTTCTTCAAACAATTAATTGTTCATTGAGTAATTTACATATACATTACTGTTTTGTTATACTATATATATTATACAGTGTATTATAATCTAAAATATCTATATTATATTGAAAATTATATTATATAATATTATATGATAATTATATTATAGACACAAAATATCTCCTAAAAGTAATGATAGAAAGGACTGTAGGTAGTTTTAACCCTACAATATATAGCGTTAATGCAGTCTACCTCAGACTGTAGGTAGTTTTAACTCTACAATATATAGCGTTAATGCAGTCTACCTCAGACTGTAGGTAGTTTTAACTCTACAATATATAGCGTTAATGCAGTCTATCTCAGACTGTAGGTAGTTTTAACCCTACAATATATAGCGTTAATGCAGTCTACCTCAGACTGTAGGTAGTTTTAACTCTACAATATATAGCGTTATTGCAGTCTATCTCAGACTGTAGGTAGTTTTAACCCTACAATATATAGCGTTATTGCAGTCTATCTCAGACTGTAGGTAGTTTTAACCCTACAATATATAGCGTTAATGCAGTCTACCTCAGACTGTAGGTAGTTTTAACTCTACAATATATAGCGTTAATGCAGTCTACCTCAGACTGTAGGTAGTTTTAACTCTACAATATATAGCGTTAATGCAGTCTATCTCAGACTGTAGGTAGTTTTAACTCTACAATATATAGCGTTATTGCAGTCTATCTCAGACTGTAGGTAGTTTTAACCCTACAATATATAGCGTTATTGCAGTCTATCTCAGACTGTAGGTAGTTTTAACCCTACAATATATAGCGTTAATGCAGTCTACCTCAGACTGTAGGTAGTTTTAACCCTACAATATATAGCGTTAATGCAGTCTACCTCAGACTGTAGGTAGTTTTAACTCTACAATATATAGCGTTAATGCAGTCTACCTCAGACTGTAGGTAGTTTTAACTCTACAATATATAGCGTTAATGCAGTCTATCTCAGACTGTAGGTAGTTTTAACTCTACAATATATAGCGTTATTGCAGTCTATCTCAGACTGTAGGTAGTTTTAACCCTACAATATATAGCGTTATTGCAGTCTACCTCAGACTGTAGGTAGTTTTAACTCTACAATATATAGCGTTAATGCAGTCTACCTCAGACTGTAGGTAGTTTTAACTCTACAATATATAGCGTTAATGCAGTCTATCTCAGACTGTAGGTAGTTTTAACCCTACAATATATAGCGTTAATGCAGTCTACCTCAGACTGTAGGTAGTTTTAACTCTACAATATATAGCGTTATTGCAGTCTATCTCAGACTGTAGGTAGTTTTAACCCTACAATATATAGCGTTATTGCAGTCTATCTCAGACTGTAGGTAGTTTTAACCCTACAATATATAGCGTTAATGCAGTCTACCTCAGACTGTAGGTAGTTTTAACTCTACAATATATAGCGTTAATGCAGTCTACCTCAGACTGTAGGTAGTTTTAACTCTACAATATATAGCGTTAATGCAGTCTATCTCAGACTGTAGGTAGTTTTAACTCTACAATATATAGCGTTAATGCAGTCTACCTCAGACTGTAGGTAGTTTTAACTCTACAATATATAGCGTTAATGCAGTCTACCTCAGACTGTAGGTAGTTTTAACCCTACAATATATAGCGTTAATGCAGTCTACCTCAGACTGTAGGTAGTTTTAACTCTACAATATATAGCGTTAATGCAGTCTACCTCAGACTGTAGGTAGTTTTAACTCTACAATATATAGCGTTATTGCAGTCTATCTCAGACTGTAGGTAGTTTTAACCCTACAATATATAGCGTTATTGCAGTCTATCTCAGACTGTAGGTAGTTTTAACCCTACAATATATAGCGTTAATGCAGTCTACCTCAGACTGTAGGTAGTTTTAACTCTACAATATATAGCGTTAATGCAGTCTACCTCAGACTGTAGGTAGTTTTAACTCTACAATATATAGCGTTAATGCAGTCTATCTCAGACTGTAGGTAGTTTTAACTCTACAATATATAGCGTTAATGCAGTCTACCTCAGACTGTAGGTAGTTTTAACCCTACAATATATAGCGTTAATGCAGTCTATCTCAGACTGTAGGTAGTTTTAACTCTACAATATATAGCGTTAATGCAGTCTACCTCAGACTGTAGGTAGTTTTAACCCTACAATATATAGCGTTAATGCAGTCTATCTCAGACTGTAGGTAGTTTAAACCCTACAATATATAGCGTTAATGCAGTCTACCTAAAACTGTAGGTAGTTTCAATCCTTCACCATCTAATCTTAATCCACTCCGTCACAAAGTTTCTAACTACATTTTCTTGGTTTCTACAAAGATGTCCTACACCGTAGGAAGCAAAGGATCGTCACATCCTACAAGTTGGCTCGTCTTTTTTAATTAAGAAGTCCTTATCTCTACCAACTTTGGGGATATAAATTCACGCAAGATGGGACAATTTAGACTGAGACTCAAAGTGATGAGCCTATCATCATGTAATAGTAAGTAATAGGGAAGTATTAAGTGATGGGCCTATCATCATGTAATAGTAAGTAATAGGGAAGTATTTAGTGATGGGCCTACCATCATGTAATAGTAAGTAATAGGGAAGTATTTAGTGATGGGCCTACCATCATATAATAGTAAGTAATAGGGAGGTATTTAGTGATGGGCCTATCATCATGTAATAGTAAGTAATAGGGAAGTATTTAGTGATGGGCCTACCATCATATAATAGTAAGTAATAGGGAGGTATTTAGTGATGGGCCTACCATCATGTAATAGTAAGTAATAGGGAAGTATTTAGTGATGGGCCTACCATCATATAATAGTAAGTAATAGGGAGGTATTTAGTGATGGGCCTATCATCATGTAATAGTAAGTAATAGGGAAGTATTTAGTGATGGGCCTATCATCATGTAATAGTAAGTAATAGGGAAGTATTTAGTGATGGGCCTACCATCATGTAATAGTAAGTAATAGGGAAGTATTTAGTGATGGGCCTACCATCATATAATAGTAAGTAATAGGGAGGTATTTAGTGATGGGCCTATCATCATGTAATAGTAAGTAATAGGGAAGTATTTAGTGATGGGCCTATCATCATGTAATAGTAAGTAATAGGGAAGTATTTAGTGATGGGCCTACCATCATGTAATAGTAAGTAATAGGGAGGTATTTAGTGATGGGCCTACCATCATATAATAGTAAGTAATAGGGAGGTATTTAGTGATGGGCCTATCATCATATAATAGTAAGTAATAGGGAGGTCCTATCACCTTGTAATAGATAGGCTGATGATACTATCATCATTTAATAGTAAGTAATAGTAAGGTATTAAGTGATGGAATGAAGATTGAAGACAGTAATTATTATTAAACTAGTGTTCTTACCGTTTAAAAATAACGTGTTCTCAATAGCATCACTAT
Organism: Caprella mutica; assembly: GCA_947561585.1. Classification (NCBI taxonomy): domain Eukaryota; kingdom Metazoa; phylum Arthropoda; class Malacostraca; order Amphipoda; family Caprellidae; genus Caprella; species Caprella mutica. Next base: position 78,842 of record CANNZV010002077.1, read on the forward strand.
CAATATTTGTGTAATTTAACTATCAACACTTTGGTCCGTGCCCTCAGATTTAAATGAAGTTATCAATTGAATAATGACGATAATATTATAATTATATCTTAGGCTATATGTAGACTAATAGAGTATATAAATTTTATGACAGATGTGCAAATAGTTCTTTATAAATTCACATTGTAGATTATAAATAATTTATAATTCAGTTATAGTAATTATCATTTACTGCACTCATATAAGAATTGGTATTCATGCTACCACCTGTTAACATATATTTAGCCTAATTTTTCAGATCATTATTCAAAGCGTGACAGACAGACAGACAAATAAAGATAAGGAAACTATTTAAGGGGGCTGATGAAACTATAAATTAATTTTATTATCAAAATTTAAAGACATTTTAATCTGGATTTAATGGAAGATAGTTATTGTTAGCTAAATATTTATATCAACAACTTAAAAATTATTATTTAATTTTAAAAACGATAAATATACATACTTTATAGATCAAAAAGTTTCCTTTAATTATTTTAGAACATTTACTAATTAATTTTATACACAAATTATGAAGAAAAATTTTGTGGGATGAGATTAACAAAATTTATTATTATCCTCCATATTAGATATATATTACATTATACAGAACCTTACAAGGTAAATATTGTTCAATCCACTATTCTCTAAGACTTTATTTTGATCTACAGCTCCCTCCAAAGATTGATGAAAGTATCATAGCGACTGACACAAAGGAGGAATATATAAAGGACGGCAAAAGGAGGGGATATTGCTCTAACTTTTATACAAAGAAAACGGTTGATAGAATAGTGTATGTGTTAATCTTATTATTAATTTTATTAAGTATCAAAAATATAATGAAATGGTTACGGAATTAAACACATAATGGTTTAGGTTTTAGAATTGTTTTAGTGTTATAAATGATATATGTATTGCGATGACGAGAGATTATACAAAAAATACAAATATAAGTGGTAATACCGATACAAGTTTAATATTAGAGGGTAATACAAATAATTGATATAGTTTGTTAATTGTAGAAAATAAGAATAAAGTTTTAAATCCCGCAAACAATGAAATTACTGAACAATTTCAACGAATATTTAAAGAGTGGGAAAAAAGTTGAATCAAGCTATTTTCCACGATTAGGAAGTACAGATTATTTGTCACAATGTTTTAAAAATATTCCACCAAGATAATTTGCAGTTAAACTATGTTTATATAGAACTATTATTTACCTTTATATGCTAGGGATAAATACTCTATTTGGACACTCACAGTACTCGAAAAGTGGGGATTAACCTAGATCAAGATAGGTCAACGGGAAATTTAACGGCTATTTTCCGATTACTGTGAGTGTCCAAGTTATCGTTACACTAGAATGATCACTCAGAAAATTTTCTGAGACAGTTAGGTGTAGCCATCTGAAAAAAATTACACTTAAAGTGCATCTACTATAATTTTGATGTACTTATGTGTTTCAAGAGATTGAAAGTATTTCAGTGCGATGCACTTTAGTGTCTCCAATTATCCTTCGTTAAAATAATGGTAGTACCTTCCGTAGACTTATTCTAAGTGCATCGCACTTGAATGCCGAGACACAAAAGTGCATCGCACTAAAACACTTTCGATCCCTTGAATCACATAAGTACATCAAAATTACAGTTGATGTACCTAGGTATCACGTTTTATGATGAAACTTATCAGGTAATCGTGAGAAAAATGAATGCATCAGATTGTTTCCCTTTTTTTACGCTATAATTATTTCAATTGATGCCCATTGGGTTGAGTAAACCAATACATTTTACGGTAAGAAATAGACGATATTTCGAACACTGTAAACTGAGAGGCAATGCTAATGTATAAGCTATCGAATAATGAAGAAATATAGTGAATAAATAATGATTTTTTATCCAAAATATATATCAGATTTCATTGAATCATAAAGCACTTACAAAGTTTATTGGAAATATCTTGAGGCAAAAAGTTATTAGATATTTCATAAAGTTATTTTAAGAGGAGAATATAATATTAATATTTTAATGTGAATATTTCAAAAATGTCTATTTATAGTTGCAAGATTTTTACATTAAATTGTAATAATCTATGGCGATTATCTGTAACTTAAATATTTGAATATCTTTACAATAATTTCACCCAATTATACCTCTTTCTATATATTAGGTTATAATCAATTAATTTTAATTATGGAATTAAGATTAATACAAAAATTCCAATATTTTCAATAGAAAAAGAAGTTTTTATTCAAAAGACGTTAGCTTCGATAGATTGTTATAGGGTAAGTTCCGAGTTATCGAACGATTCCGCATTTTCAATAACATTTGAAAAAATGCATAATTTAATTAGTATCCAAATATGATTCTAAAAATTGTATATTTTCCCTTATGTGATCGAAAATGTGGAACCGTTTCATAACTCATAACTTACCCTAATGCCACAGCAAGGTCAGCAGGTTTTATCGACTGCAAATGGCGACTAATGCTGCGACGTGCTGCCGAGAGCGGCCGTATATTTCACTTCTTTGTTTCCATAGCTAGTGCTTATGGATTAGAATAAATTAATAAATTGGAAGCTTCACAATTAATATTCAATGCATTGATATCAAAGGCCCTCTATGGAAATGTAAATTACGAATGGAATCAATTAAAATAATTTAGTGAGAGCGGTTAAATTCGGTGTACGGAAATTTAACAGACGGGAAACTGCCAGGTGAAAAAGAGCCAAAGCAGAAAATAGTCAATTAATTGCCTCATTTATGTATTTTTTTTTACTTTTTTGCAACATTAATAGGTTATATAAACACATTCAAACAACATTTTTATATAAAAAATAGCATTTGCGCTTCGTGAATAAGTTAAGGGGACATTTGCCAATTTAGTCGTTTAGTTTGTTGTATCTGCTAGTTTGTTGTACTACACACTTCATGATTTATTTAAGGACCTGGCAGAGGGGTGGGAGTTAGGGACACGCCCCAGATATAATTAAATTTTATGGTACATCAGAAAAAACTGCTATTGTACCTGTGACACCTGATCGGGTGTCACATAATAGAACTAATTAAAGAATTAAAAATATGTTCTCAGAACGTATTTTATACCAAAAATATTTTTAAAAATTATAATTTTCTACCTGGCAATTTTCAACCTGGTGTACCGTTTAATATATTCATTTTTTCTCGATATTCTATACTTTGAAATTTAGTTCTGTTTTTTTATTTTGAAACTAATTTTTGTTTGAATTGTTTGTTTTGAATTTCCACCCCTGTGACAATGCTATGCAAGGATGCAGAAAAGCTACTCCGTGAATACAGTCACTTGCCAAAAAGGGACACAAGCACCGGTGACTGCACTCACAGTTGGAAGAGAAAAATGAAGAGGTGATAGTAAATGAAGCCTACCTAACTCAAAATCTAAAACTTCTTAGTAGAAGAGCATGGTCCTTGAATAATAATTAAATGGAAAAACAATTTCAATTTAAATGCTTTGATATGAAACCATAATGTAATTTAAATACCACTATTCCTTTAACTTCACTATTATAACCATGATAAAAATGAAATAAATTTATATATATATATAATCCAGATGCAACATGCAGGGTCTAAGAAATGCTACTTTTTCCATTCACCAAAGACAGTTTCAGAATAGAGCCACTGAGGCCCGTGAACAATTATTGGTAACAGATATATGTGGCCCTTATATATGAAAGTGAAAGGTTAATAACAAAACGTTTATATTAAAGATTTATAATGCAGGTAATATTATTTAAAAAAATAGAATTTTCAACACTACAGCATTAGCTGAGTAATATTTGGCATCAAATGCGTGACAAGTAATTGTATATGAAACTTGCAATCAAGTTTAGAAAAATACTATAAATATATTAAAAATGTGATTGAAAACTAAATACCTCATATGATAAAAACTTTCACGAAACCTTCTTTCTGCTGCTCTGTCATATGTGTAGTGAAAAATAAACAGCTAAAGTCATCAGGTTATACATCAGTATATTGTACAGGATATACATCAGTATATTTCACAGGATATACATCAGTATATTTCACAGGATATACATCAGTATATTTCACAGGATATACATCAGTATATTTCACAGGATATACATCAGTATATTTCACAGGATATACATCAGCCCCCTATACTAAAGTAGGTTAAACTTTGAGCTGAGAAATGTACCGAAAGTTTATCGAACTCATCGGTAGTTCCAGTCATTAATTTTCTAAACACTCTATGATTCCAAATAAATGGGGGGAACTTTGGGGGATATTTATATCCTAACCCATATACTGAGATGGAATTATGCAGGGGCCATAGAAGATTAAAATGGGAACATTCTCATTCATTTTTTACGTAGAATTCCCTACTAAACTCAAACTTCTTCGTGAAATTTGATTCATTCTTTTTCATGGAATTTTTCTCAATTTTTTTCGTGGAATTTTTCTCATTTTTCTTCATGCTATTTTTTTGTTCCGTTTAGTAGAATTTTTCTCATTCATTTTCGTGGAATTTTTCTCTATCCGTTTCGTGGAATTTTTCTCATTCCATTTCTTGGAATTTTTCTCATTCCATTTCTTGGAATTTTTCTCATTCCATTTCTTGGAATTTTTCTCATTCCATTTCTTGGAATTTTTCTCATTCCATTTCTTGGAATTTTTCTAATTCCATTTCTTGGAATTTTTCTAATTCCATTTCTTGGAATTTTTCTCATTCCATTTCTTGGAATTTTTCTCATTCCATTTCTTGAAATTTTTTTCATTCCAATTCTTGGAATTTTTCTCTTTCCATTTCTTGGAATTTTTCTAATTCCATTTCTTGGAATTTTTCTCATTCCATTTCTTGGAATTTTTCTCATTCCATTTCTTGGAATTTTTCTCATTCCATTTCTTGGAATAGTTTAAAAACTCTCCGCAACCAGAAATTAATTTCCTCAGAATCTGTCTAGAGTTTTCCCGGCAGCAAAGATAAGGAAGTATATAATATATATAGCTATATAATATGTATGTATATATGTTTTAATTCTTTGTAAGATATTTTCTCGGGGAGATGATGGATTGAAATAAAAAGAAGAGGAACTGATTGGGAGATCTGATTGGAACGCTAAAAAACTGAGAAAAAACCGCTAACTGTTACCGACAAAAAGTAACAGAAACCGCTAACTGTTACCGCTAAAAAGTAACACAAACCGCTAACTATTACCGCTAAAAAGTAACACAAACCGCTAACTGTTACCGCTAAAAAGTATCACAAACCGCTAACTGTTACCGCTAAAAAGTATCAAAAACCGCTAACTGTTACCGCTAAAAAGTAACACAAACCGCTAACTGTTACCGCTAAAAAGTATCACAAACCGCTAACTGTTACCGCTAAAAAGTAACACAAACCGCTAACTGTAAACGATAACACTTCTAACTGAAAGTAGAATAAAAATTAAATCAATTTTTATTGTTGAATAAGTATTCATTTGAAAATTACTTAGGTATAAGATAATAATAAAATAAATAGTTTTAAAATTCATTCTGAATGTATATAGAGTTTTAAGCACTCGATCTTCATTAAAATTACTATATTTGTTTCTTTTTTTAAAACACAATGTAAAATCATGATGTAAAATATCCACTAATTTCAAAAGTCGGAGTAATTTTGTTTCGTTTAATTCACATGTTTTTTACCCACATGAGATGCTTTTGGTGAGAACATTCTACACACGTAACAAATATTCTTTAACAGCCTACTTCGGAAAGCTACAATATAGGAAAAACCCTAGTGGGAAAAGGTGTGTGGTGTGTAGTAGTGTGTAATGGTGTGTAGTAGTGTGTGTGGTGTGTAGTAGTGTGTGTGGTGTGTAGTAGTGTGTGTGGTGTGTAGTAGTGTGTGTGGTGTGTAGTAGTGTGTGTGGTGTGTAGTAGTGTGTGTGGTGTGTAGTAGTGTGTGTGGTGTGTAGTAGTGTGTGTGGTGTGTAGTAGTGTGTGTGGTGTGTAGTAGTGTGTGTGGTGTGTAGTAGTGTGTGTGGTGTGTAGTAGTGTGTGTGGTGTGTGTGGTGTGTAGTAGTGTGTGTGGTGTGTAGTAGTGTGTGTGGTGTGTAGTAGTGTGTGTGGTGTGTAGTAGTGTGTGTGGTGTGTAGTAGTGTGTGTGGTGTGTAGTAGTGTGTGTAGTGTGTAGTAGTGTGTGTGGTGTGTAGTAGTGTGTGTGGTGTGTAGTAGTGTGTGTGGTGTGTAGTAGTGTGTGTGGTGTGTAGTAGTGTGTGTGGTGTGTAGTAGTGTGTGTGGTGTGTAGTAGTGTGTGTGGTGTGTATTCCTTTTTAATTTTTAATAATTTATTTTATTATTACATATTATTATTTGAATAACTTCTTATTATATAGCAGCATATGTCAAATACTTTAATCAAATAATTAAAAGAATGTTTAACAGTATTTTTCAGTTTTAAAATGACTGACCATTTAATTATATTCATTTCACAGGAAACCGATTTAATTTCAAATCTAATTATCCATGCAAAATAAATTGCTTAAATTACCATTCGTTAATGTTGACTTCTTTCCAATATCATTTAATTTCAAATTATGTTATCAGGTGGAATTTGGACTACCAATATAAAAAGAATAATATCCACAAATTAGATATGAAGGTATTTGTTTTATTTAATAATAACTGCAACATCGTTCTATGATATTAAGTAATATTATTACTTAATATTTAACATATAATGAATTTATTATCGGATGCCAAATATGTCCAAATTTTGCCTCGAATTTTTATTTAATATATTTAACTCATATTAAAGGTCCCCTCCACTATATTTTTTATTATTATTTTCATTAGAACTAAGGTTACTGATTACAAAACTGCAAACCAATAAAAATTTGGTTCTATAGTTTTATTATAATATGTAATTTAAGATTCTTTTCCCGTTCTTTCTTCTACCCTCTGAATATCAAGCAAAGAAAAAGAATCCATTGAATCTTGAAAAATTCAAAACTATAATAAAGCTTGATACTTTTCGATTTATTTTCTGTTAATGTTATAGTTTCTTTAATTATTTATCATCGTATATAGATAATCTTTCTATAATCGATTATAATCACCGATCAAAAGGCAACGACTCTAATTCCTAACTGAGCCGCATCCGAAACAACGAATTTCTCTCTAATAATTAGGATTTATTTTCCATAGTCTATTTCAGTTGTAGTACAATCTTTGCCATGAAATCTTTAGAGCGGAAGATGGTCTGCTAATTGGGGAACTTTTAATAAAAACACGACGGATTTATTCGATAATTGCTTCGTAATGAAGAACTAAATGATGATACAGTTTGGAAAATCGTGATTGGTTGAAAAAGACAAATCATTTGAAACAGTTATAGATAAACACTAAAACGTCCAGGCAGTCAATTTGACTGCTTTTTTACTTTTCAAACATTTTTTTCTTGTCTTATTGGTAGGTACTTGAATTTTCTTAATTTTTAATGATACGAGACACTCACTAGTTATATCAAATGGAATCAAGGATACCAATTAAAATAAAAGTGTCTCCAATTAAAAAATAAAAACTCAAGTGAAGACTTCTCCAACTGAAAACCCCGACGATAATGCTTGAAAATATTATATTTTACGATACCTGTTTGCAGTGGTATAGACAACAAAAAGTGACTAATCGCTTGAAATAATACAACTAGGTAAAACATCAATTATTGGTCATCAGGTTTTTGTTTTGTTAATGGTGAAACCATGCTTCATAGGTAGCAAACATATTGCACTCTAATCTAAATCTGGAAGTGTGAAAATGACTGCAGTGGAGCAATTCTCAGTGACTCGAAATGTTGACATCTTCTATAATTTGATCTGTTCGCTCAACTTCACAGAAGCAATTTCCTCTGCTTCACTCCAAATCAATTAATATTCCTTTCTATGTAATTAAATACTCATATCCAAATACAGATGAATGACTTTTGAAAGCATAGTATGATACAATGCTTAGTGAGATTGAAAATGTATTATATGTTCATTTTAAAGTGTATATTAAAACCCCTCTTACTATGAAGCGCAACCGCTCCAATATTAAAACAATATTTAAATTTTGATGCAATGTTATGGTGATAATAATCATTTTTCGCTTGGTCAAAATGATTATTAATCCAATATTCAGTTTAATTCTATCATTAGTTACTGCTATCGAAAAATTATCAATTTTAAAAAGTGACACCGTAGAAAATAGATGATGAGGCCTGTAGACACTGTATGTGATAAGGCCTGTAGACACTGTAGATGATGAGGCCTGTAGACACTGTAGATGATGAGGCCTGTAGACACTGTGAATGAAGAGGCCTGTAGTTAGACTGCAGCATAAAATTTTCCTCATTTTCTACAATGTTTTTCAAGTCCCCATAAAAAGTTAAGAATGAATAAGGCATTAATTGGATAAGTTTGTATGTCATTTCTGTAAAAAGAGAAATACTTCGGTAATTGGTATCACTTACTCGTTATCTTGTCAAGACTTTCCATTGTAATGTCCAGATAGCATTCGTTATTACACTATAAAGATTAATACTACAAACTTAGTTATTTTCTAATAAATAATAATTTTATATGCTTTTTTTAAACAATTTTTGTCTTAAGTTTTTTTTTTTTCTTAGAGTTTTTTTATTTCAATTTTCTTTGGATAATAATTATTAAGGAATTATTACTAATGTTAATATTTACAAAAAGTAATATCCCTTACATAGGGAGAAAATAAATGAAGAAGAATACACTAATAATTGAGGGTAAGTTCAGAGTTACCGAACGATTCACATTTTCGATTATGTAGATGTATATAGTAATTATAATTTTGCTTTTATTTTAATTGGTATTCATATGATACCTGATGGTATCATGAATAAAATAGTGAAATTTCTATATAAAAATTATAGGAATTCCAGGTGACAATGTTTCTTGAGCTACATTATTATTATATTATATATATATATAACAATAATGGAGATAGTGTAACAACAATATTCATGGATATATTGTAACAATATTGAGGAAATGTTACCACAACAAATATTGGTCCATGGGATAGGGCAACGTTGCAGTATTCTTGAATAGTAGGTATTAACATTTATGACAATTGGAATTTTCTGAAGGTCGGATTTGTTCATGACCTTATTGACCTATGTATACATTTTGGTGTATTTGGATCCAAGTTACAGATGGAAAAATTGAAAAGGAACTTGTTTCATAGAAAAAACTAGTTAAAGATGTGTCAGCTCAGTAAGAGAACAATATAAGAACGATAGAATAACAAAATATACATTATTATTATATTAAACTTAAAGTAAATACACAGTAACAGATTTGACACAGTAAGAAATAGCAAATTAAAAAAGTTTCAATTTTGATAAGAACTGGCTAGGAAGGATCTTTTCAGTGTACCGTGTAGTGGCTAGGAAGGATATTTTCAGTGTACCGTGTAGTGGCTAAGAAGGATATTTTCAGTGTACCGTGTAGTGGCTAAGAAGGATATTTTCAGTGTACCGTGTAGTGGCTAGGAAGGATCTTTTCAGTGTACCGAGTAGTGGCTAGGAAAGATCTTTTCAGTGTACCGTGTAGTGGCTAGGGAGGATCATTTCAGTGTACCGTGTAGTGGCTAGGGAGGATCTTTTCAGTGTACCGTGTAGTGGCTAGGGAGGATCTTTTCAGTGTACCGTGTAGTGGCTAGGGAGGATCTTTTCAGTGTACCGTGTAGTGGCTAGGAAGGATCTTTTCAGTGTACCGTGTAGTGGCTAGGAAGGATCTTTTCAGTGTACCGTGTAGTGGCTAGGAAAGATCTTTTCAGTGTACCGTGTAGTGGCTAGGGAGGATCTTTTTAGTGTACCGTGTAGTGGCTAGGAAGGATCTTTTCAGTGTACCGTGTAGTGGCTAGGGAGGATCTTTTCAGTGTACCGTGTAGTGGCTAGGGAGGATCTTTTCAGTGTACCGTGTAGTGGCTAGGGAGGATCTTTTCAGTGTACCGTGTAGTGGCTAGGAAGGATCTTTTCAGTGTACCGTGTAGTGGCTAGGGAGGATCTTTTCAGTGTACCGTGTAGTGGCTAGGGAGGATCTTTTCAGTGTACCGTGTAGTAGCTAGGAAGGATCTTTTCAGTGTACCGTGTAGTGGCTAGGGAGGATCTTTTCAGTGTATCGTTTAGTGGCTAGGGAGGATCTTTTCAGTGTACCGTGTAGTGGCTAGGGAGGATCTTTTCAGTGTACCGTGTAGTGGCTAGGAAGGATCTTTTCAGTGTACCGTGTAGTGGCTAGGAAGGATCTTTTCAGTGTACCGTGTAGTGGCTAGGAAGGATCTTTTCAGTGTACCGTGTAGTGGCTAGGAAGGATCTTTTCAGTGTACCGTGTAGTGGCTAGGAAGGATCTTTTCAGTGTACCGTGTAGTGGCTAAAAAGGATATTTTCAGTGTACCGTGTAGTGTCTAGGAAGGATCTTTTCAGTGTACCGTGTAGTGGCTAGGAAGGATCTTTTCAGTGTACCGTGTAGTGGCTGGGAAGGATATTTTCAGTGTACCGTGTAGTGGCTAGGAAGGATCTTTTCAGTGTACCGTGTAGTGGCTAGGAAGGATCTTTTCAGTGTACCGTGAAGTGGCTAGGAAGGATCTTTTCAGTGTACCGTGTAGTGGCTAGGAAGGATATTTTCAGTGTACCGTGTAGTGGCTAGGAAGGATATTTTCAGTGTACCGTGTAGTGGCTAGGAAGGATATTTTCAGTGTACCGTGTAGTGGCTAGGAAGGATCTATTCAGTGAACCGTGTAGTGGCTAGGAAGGATCTTTTCAGTGTACCGTGTAGTGGCTAGGAAGGATCTTTTCAGTGTACCGTGTAGTGGCTAGGAAGGATCTTTTCAGTGTACCGTGTAGTGGCTAGGAAGGATCTTTTCAGTGTACCGTGTAGTGGCTGGGAAGGATATTTTCAGTGTACCGTGTAGTGGCTAGGAAGGATCTTTTCAGTGTACCGTGTAGTGGCTAGGAAGGATCTTTTCAGTGTACCGTGTAGTGTCTAGGAAGGATATTTTCAGTGTACCGTGTAGTGGCTAGGAAGGATCTTTTCAGTGTACCGTGTAGTGGATAGGAAGGATATTTTCAGTGTACCGTGTAGTAGCTAGGAAGGATATTTTCAGTATACCGTGTAGTGGCTAGGAAGGATCTTTTCAGTGTACCATGCAGTGGCTAGGAAGGATATTTTCAGTGTACCGTGTAGTGGCTAAGAAGGATCTTTTCAGTGTACGGTGTAGTGGTTAGGAAGGATCTTTTCAGTGTACCGTGTAGTGGCTAGGAAGGATATTTTCAGTGTACCGTGTAGTGGCTAGGAAGGATCTTTTCAGTGTACCGTGTAGTGGCTGGGAATGATATTTTCAGTGTACCGTGTAGTAGCTAGGAAGGATATTTTCAGTATACCGTGTAGTGGCTAGGAAGGATCTTTTCAGTGTACCGTGTAGTGGCTAGGAAGGATCTTTTCAGTGTACCGTGTAGTGGCTAGGAAGGATCTTTTCAGTGTACCGTGTAGTGGCTAGGAAGGATATTTTCAGTATACCGTGTAGTGGCTAGAAGGATCTTTTCAGTGTACCGTGTAGTGGCTAGGAAGGATATTTTCAGTGTACCGTGTAGTGGCTAGGAAGGATATTTTCAGTATACCGTGTAGTGGCTAGGAAGGATATTTTCAGTATACCGTGTAGTGGCTAGGAAGGATCTTTTCAGTGTACCGTGTAGTGGCTAGGAAGGATATTTTCAGTATACCGTGTAGTGGCTAGGGAGGATCTTTTCAGTGTACCGTGTAGTGGCTAGGAAGGATCTTTTCAGTGTACCGTGTAGTGGCTAGGAAGGATATTTTCAGTATACCGTGTAGTGGCTAGGAAGGATCTTTTCAGTGTACCGTGTAGTGGCTAGGAAGGATATTTTCAGTGTACCGTGTAGTGGCTAGGAAGGATATTTTCAGTGTACCGTGTAGTGGCTAGGAAGGATCTTTTCAGTGTACCGTGTAGTGGCTAGGAAGGATCTTTTCAGTGTACCGTGTAGTGGCTAGGAATTATATTTTCAGTGTACTGTGTAGTAGCTAGGAAGGATATTTTCAGTATACCGTGTAGTGGCTAGGAAGGATCTTTTCAGTGTACCATGCAGTGGCTAGGAAGGATATTTTCAGTGTACCGTGTAGTGGCTAAGAAGGATATTTTCAGTGTACGGTGTAGTGGCTAGGAAGGAACTTGTGGTCAACTGAAATGATCATCCTAGCGGACCTAGCCATTTCCTTCGAAACCTGAACATTTTTCTAACTCACTATCGGCTACTGTGTCATATACCCTACTGAAGATTTAAACTAATGTGAATGATATCGAAGTAATTTAACAGAAAAATAACAACAGAATCTTTATGACAAAATTAAAAATATAAATTAAATAATTGCTCATGGACTATTCCTAAAGGTTGAATCATAACATGAAGTTATCGTAGAGTTCCTTGAGGTTTGTGTCTGTGTAATCTACAGGCAGGTTCTCCCGGGATGGTTTACGGGGAATATAATCTCTGGTATGCCATACGAGTACCTGAAACAAGAAAAAAGTTTGGTAAGGAACACCTGAAATATAGACCATTAGCGAAATATTTTCTTGTATAATGAGTCAAATATTTTTAAAATGTTGAAAAAGAAAATGCTGAAGAAGAAAGAAAGAAAGAATGCTGAACATGATTGAAGAAGACCATTCCTTCTTTCACTAATATTTTCAGAAATGTTCGAAATATTTTCAGAAATGTTCGAAATATTTTCAGAAATGTTCGAAATATTTTCAGAAATGTTCGAAATATTTTCAGAAATGTTCGAAATATTTTCAAAAATGTTCGAAATATTTTCAGAAATGTTCGAAATATTTTCAGAAATGTTCGAAATAATTTCAGAAATGTTCGAAATATTTCAGAAGATGTTAAAAAAAATCAGAAAATTTTTCAATTTTTTCAGAAAATTTTCTACGTTTCTTCACTTTTTCAGAAAATGTTTGAAATATTTTAGAGACATAAATAGTGAATATGTCTCACTATTTACCTCAGTGCATTGCTTCATTAGAGGCTCCAGATCCTCAACCTTCACACCCAACTTCCTGATGAGGTCATCTTCAATGCCTCTCTTATCGAGAGGAAAGTTAGCTTCTTCACTCTTGAGCAGTGACGTGTGGACGGCAAAACCCGCCATATCCATAACGAAAATCCGGCCTGCCTGATTTTAGAACAAAAATTAGATGATTTATGAATTCGAAAAAATTCGCAGTACTTGGACACGCACGTCGCACAGTGCTCGGACATTGTGCGTTAAAATTGGTCATCAACCTATTTGACCAGCAAAAATGTCTGATTGACCTATCATGACCTGCGCTAACGCCCACTATCCGAGTACTGCGAGATCCATTAATTTGCCTAATTCTTAATTGTTACATTTAGAGGTATAGGTTAAGTTACCAATTATTGGTAGGTTACTCATCTTCGGTCATATAAGAAACTAGTTTATGTGCACTTGGTAGAGCACATACCTTCGCCGCCGCTTTGACCTGTTCTCTCCCAAAATCTAATAAACTGCTAACTGGATAATAACCATTCATCCAACCAAGTTTCATTCAATATGGTTCAATACTTTTTGAGTTATTGAGTTATAAATGACCTTGACCTTGAGCTTTCACCGGATTGCTCCCAAAATTCTACCAGATGATTCCTGATCATTGACCAACTGTACTATCAAATTTCAGAAGATTTAGTTCAATACTTTTTGAGTTATTGAGGTATAAATGGCCTTGACCTTGATCTTTGACCTTTAACCCGATTGCTCCCAAAATCTAACAAAATGGTTCTTGTATATTGACCAATCGTCCCACCAAGTTTCATGCAATATGATTCAATACTTTTTGAGTAATAGATGACCATGACCTTGACCTTTGACCGGGTCGCTCCCAAAATTCTACCGGCAGGTCACTGGACATGGACCACTTTTTCAGTTATGCGAAAAACAATAAATGCCGTCAATAATATAACCTTCTCACATTCTGCAAAGGTAAAAACAATATAAAAATTACTATTCAAATGTTACCTTAATTGGTATCCATGACACCTGCAGGTATCATGGATACCAATTAAATATCAATTGAATAACATTTTTTTTCTTAATGACCGAAGATGTGAAGCTGACCGATAATTCGTATCTTACTCAATATGAGATTAGAGTAATATAGTACGTGTGAATGATCTAGGTATCTTATTACTAGGGTTGTGACGATATGCATTTAAAATCATAGATCTTAGGAATAGCATAGACGAAACGAAATGTAACGGCATCGAATACCATATACCGCTGATTTAGTACAATTCAATACTCTTTATTTCTCTCCGTCTATAATGTTCTCAGGATCTACGATTTCAAACGCATATTGTCACAACCCTACTTATAACTTACCTTGTAAGAGTCGTGGAAACCCACTATCTTTCCAGCCTTCACAATTGGGGAACTTATCGAATGATCAGCCACGAAACCAACTGGAAAAGCTGATATTCTTCTAGTTTGTCGAATCTGTATGGGAAATAGAAATTTATGATCAAAAATTATCAAGATTTATAATTAATTTATGATGTTCGGGATTTAATATTTGTTGAGATGAAATAAATAATTGTACATACATTAAGGCATGTTTTTAAATGATTTCAGCATTTGAAGTTATGAAGGAAAATATTAGTTTCTTATTTTAAAAATAGCATTCTATTTCAGAAACAATTTTAATGAAGCAAACGATATAATACACATTTCGCCTTCAAAAGTGAAATGTGTAATTGTGAAAAAACTCAAACTATAACGAATGAATAATTTCAGGAATATATGACAAGCTCTGAGTTATTGGACGTTTCCACAATTCCGATCATATATGGAAAAAGTTAAATTATTTAACTTTTTTTCTAGGATCCAAATTGAAATAACGAGTTTAAAAAAAGATACATACTTCTCCCATGTATGATCGAAAATGTATAAATATCCATTAACTCGGAGCTTACCCTAGAAATGTAATGAACAAATATCGCTTGTTTGCGACAACACTGTCATAACTACAAAAAAAGCTGTTTTTCAGGAGAGGCATTTTGGTACATTTAATGTACGTACATTTAATGTTATATCGTTAGGACATTTAGCCTCTCTAGCGGTACAATTTTGAGCTACAATGATGAAACTTTTAGCAAGATTAATCAGTATTTATGATTTATTTGTCTATATGGATAAATCGAAAATTCAAGTTTTTGTGTTTATGAAATTGTTCTTGCAAACCAGTATCTTCCACTCGCCTGTTCGAATATTTTGTAGTCGTAAGTGTTATCGTCATCAGCGAAATAAACAACTCCTTCTTTCTTTTCCTCCCTTAGCCAATTGACAGCTGCTCGTCTGAAATGAAGAAAAATTTAAGCAAAGATCTGTGCATAATAAATATTAAAGAATAATGTGTAAGTACTACTGAAAAGTTTAATTTACACTCAATTCCCTGTGATAAAGTAAACTCGACAAACGTCCTCTTTCGGTAAGTGATTATAATCAATGATTAAAAGATGATCAACGACGATGAACGATTCGACGAAAATTTAGTCGTATAATTTATCATAAATTTAAAATAATTATAATAAGTCTTACGTTAAAGATTCTTGGTAAAAAAATATATATACCGGGTGATAATGTCTAAAATTATGCTATTCCACGATCAAAAAATACTACCAATATTTAGCGTAATAGAAAATAATAGACTATTTGCTGATTATAAAACTATCCGAATGAGAATAAATTAGTTGAACGTACAGTAGAACTCCTTTTCCTGAGTAAGAAAATTACGCGTATAGTGAACAAATTTCCTTCAGTCTGCCATGAAATAGCCATTAGTCTTAGAAAACTAATAGCTATTAATGACAAACAAGAAGAAATATGTTCACCATACATGGTAGTTCTCTTACTCAGGACTCTATATTCACTATACAGGAGTCTACTATAGAGGAGTTCAACTGTTTATCCTACAATTCCTATTTTCACTTCCATAGAATTATCTTCTCCGATTACCTTTGAAAGACTCCCCTTCCGACCTTCTTGTACTTCTCATCCGTTAAAGTTTCAGCGGACATGTACCTGAACTTTACTCCAGAATCTTCCAAAATCTTTTTAATATCAGAATACGTTTGCTGTATGAGGAAGAAACAGAAGTTAAATTCGTATAAAACAATATTTGATTCACATCATCAGCCGAATAGTTACCGGACCCGTTTCAACTACAATCCAGAAAATGAAGTCCAGATTACGCAGTGCGTTGGCTATTTTTATGATATCTGGACGCTGCATCATCCTTCTGTACGTTGGAGTTACAACGTACAGAGTTGGACCGCTACTGCGGACACTTTCACCCACTGCGGCCACTTCAGTGTCTTCTCGAGGGTGATCTGATTCTTCACACTGACGTCGATTAAACCCAACCAAGATGAACCACAAAATTAGAACTAGAATGGTGTCTTTCATAAATCGGGAAAGTAAATTTCGTGGCAGAAAAATCATTTTAAATAATATTTGTAATTGAATTCTAAAGTAACTCTAGAAAATAAAATTTGAAGGTTTTTTAGAATCGCTTACATGAGACACTGACGATCGAAATATTTGAAGATGGTGAAAATTACTTCGATGATAACATTAATAAGTATTGTAGTCTTCAAGTTAAATTGAAGTTATATATGTATTATGACAGTGGGTTCATGATATTTATTTATAATGAAGTTATATTTAACACACTCTAACCACTAAATCACACAGAGCATAGATCACACAGAGCAAAGATCACACAGAGCATAGATCACACAGAGCAAAGATCACACAGAGCATAGATCACACAGAGCATAGATCACACAGAGCATAGATCACACAGAGCATACATCACACAGAGCATAGATCACACAGAGCATATATCACACAGAGCATAGATCACACAGAGCATAGATCACACAGAGCATAGATCACACAGAGCATATATCACACAGAGCATAGATCACACAGAGCATAGATCACACAGAGCATAGATCACACAGAGCATACATCAGACAGAGCATACATCACACAGAGCATAGATCACACAGAGCATAGATCACACAGATCATAGATCACACAGAGCATAGATCATACAGAGCATAGATCACACAGAGCATAGATCACACAGAGCATAGATCACACAGAGTATAGATCACACAGAGCATACATCACACAGAGCATACATCACACAGAGCATAGATCACACAGAGCATACATCACACAGAGCATAGATCACACAGAGCATAGATCACACAGAGCATAGATCACACAGAGCATAGATCACACAGAGCATACACCACACAGAGCATAGATCACACAGAGCATAGATCACACAGAGCATAGATCACACAGAGTATAGATCACACAGAGCATACATCACACAGAGCATACATCACACAGAGCATAGATCACACAGAGCATACATCACACAGAGCATAGATCACACAGAGCATAGATCACACAGAGCATAGATCACACAGAGCATAGATCACACAGAGCATACATCACACAGAGCATAGATCACACAGAGCATACATCACACAGAGCATAGATCACACAGAGCATAGATCACACAGAGCATAGATCACACAGAGCATAGATCACACAGAGCATACACCACACAGAGCATAGATCACACAGAGCATAGATCACACAGAGCATAGATCACACAGAGTATAGATCACACAGAGCATACATCACACAGAGCATACATCACACAGAGCATAGATCACACAGAGCATACATCACACAGAGCATAGATCACACAGAGCATAGATCACACAGAGCATAGATCACACAGAGCATACACCACACAGAGCATAGATCACACAGAGCATAGATCACACAGAGCATAGATCACACAGAGCATAGATCACACAGAGCATACATCACACAGAGCATAGATCACACAGAGCGCAGATCTCAAAAGGTCAGTAAATGTGGACGCAAACACTCAAGCTCTCAGACCACTTTGATACCACTTCAATGAAATTATTTATATATATTTGCCTCGATATGAACAGTTACAAACAGGTGCAATAGTTAATTAAAGCTAATGCCATTCAGGTGAAAAATACAGAATATGCAAATTGTATGATAATTACAATACAGTAAAATATTTGATGATTATAATACAGTAAAATATTTGATGATTATAATACAGTAGAATATTTGATGATTACAATACAGTAAAATATTTGATAATAACAATACAGTAAAATATTTGATGATTACAATACAGTAAAATATTTGATAATAACAATACAGTAAAATATTTGATGATTACAATACAGTAAAATATTTGATAATAACAATACAGTAAAATATTTGATAATTACAATACAGTAAAATATTTGATGATTATAATACAGTAAAATATTTGATGATTATAATACAGTAGAATATTTGATGATTACAATACAGTAAAATATTTGATAATAACAATACAGTAAAATATTTGATGATTACAATACAGTAAAATATTTGATAATAACAATATAGTAAAATATTTGATAATTACAATACAGTAAAATATTTGATAATAACAATATAGTAAAATATTTGATAATTACAATACAGTAAAATATTTGATAATAACAATACAGTAAAATATTTGATAATAACAATACAGTAAAATATTTGATAATAACAATACAGTAAAATATTTGATGAATACAATACAGTAAAATATTTGATAATAACAATACAGTAAAATATTTGATGAATACAATACAGTAAAATATTTGATAATAACAATACAGTAAAATATTTGATAATAACAATACAGTAAAAAATTTGATAATAACAATACAGTAAAAGATTAATGTACTTATACCTTATAAATAACGCTATCAAACGTGATGAGTATATACAGATTACATGTAAAAAAAGATAAATGGGGTTACATATCACCTCCATACACGGGGAAAAGATGGTGAGATTCTTCACGATACGTGGCAGAACATAAAATATATAAAAAATAATAATTTAACAAAATAAATAGAGATCTTTGCAATCAATTTCAAAATACAAATTAGTTAACACTTTTAACTTATGTACTTTTAATGTTCTTCCCCACTTCACTTCACTCTTCCCCCACTTCACTAGACTCTTCCTCCACTTCACTTCACTCTTCCCCCACTTCACTAGACTCTTCCTCCACTTCACTTCACTCTTCCCCCACTTCACTTCACTCTTCCCCCACTTCACTTCACTCTTCCCCCACTTCACTTCACTCTTCCCCCTCTTCACTAGACTCTTCCCCCACTTCACTAGACTCTTCCTCCACTTCACTACACTCTTACCCCACTTCACTTCACTCTTCCCCCACTTCACTACACTCTCCCCCATTTCACTTCAATCTTCCCCCACTTCACTAGACTCTTTCCCCACTTCACTACACTCTTCCCCCACTTCACTACACTCTTCCCCCACTTCACTACACTCTTCCCCCACTTCACTACACTCTTCCCCCACTTCACTAAACTCTTCCCCAACTTCGCTACACTCTTCCCCCACTTCATTAGACCCTTCCCCCACTTCATTTCAATCTTCCCCCACTTCACTTCACTCTTCCCCCACTTCACTTCACTCTTCCCCAACTTCACTTCACTCTTCCCCCACTTCACTATACTCTTCCCCCCTTCACTTCACTCTTCCCCCACTTCACCACACTTCCCCCATTTCACTACACTCTTCTCCAACTTCACTACACTCTTCCCCCACTTCACTACACTCTTCCCTCACTTCACTACACTCTTCGCCCACTTCACTACACTCATCCCCCACTTCATTTCACTCTTCCCCAACTCCATCACACTTCCCCCACTTCACTTCACTCTTCCCCCACTTCACTAGACTGTCCCCCACTTCACTACACTCTTCCCTCACTTCACTACACTCTTCGCCCACTTCACTACACTCTACCCCCACTCCACCACACTTTCCCCCACTTCACTAGACTCTTCCCCCACTTCATTTCACTCTTCCCCCACTCCATCACACTTCCCCCACTTCATTTCACTCTTCCCCCACTTCACTACACTCTTCCCCCACTTCATTTCACTCTTCCCCCACTTCACTACACTCTTCCCCTACTTTACTACACTCTTCCCCCACTTCACTACACTCTTCCCCCACTCCACCACACTTTCCCCCACTTCACTAGACTCTTCCCCCACTTCATTTCACTCTTCTCCCACTCCACCACACTTCCCCCACTTCACTTCACTCTTCCCCCACTTCACTAGACTGTCCCCCACTTCACCACACTTCCCCCACTCCCTCACCAAGGTACAGAGCTAACTAAACACTAGTACCTATATACTCACACAAATGTACATAAATATATTCATTGCAAGTGTTCTCCAGCTCCATTGTAACATACGGTATTTGTAAATGATGAAAAAACATTCACCTGTGTTAGACTAGAACACCTGTAGTAGCACCAGTTCATTCCAGCATAATGTTGTACTCTCACGCTATCAGTACCAGCAAGGTTGGTGCTGGCATACGTCAATCGGAGTAAATTTACCTAATTTTATGCTCCACTTTTCGAGTACTGTTTGTTTGTAAGTACCACAAAGTTTATATACCGTTAATTTAACTAATTTTTACATTTGAGACTTCTGTATAGCATAAATTTTTGTTTTGTAGATACCTTATTTATTTATTGTTGAAATCCGAAGACCGTGTCTCTAAATAGTAGCCATTGAGAATTAAAGTACCATATACCAATGTTTGAAAAGTAAAAAGCAGTCAAATTGACTGCTCAGTAGTTCTAGTATCAAGTTCAATATATAACTAATTAATTATATTTTCTTAGTAGTTTGCATTGATTTTCCTTATTCAATAGTTTACTCTCACTTGCAGTTATTTAACAAAGAAGGTGCGTGCAGCAAGAGAACAATTAACAATCTTTCAAATAGAGAGCACATTGAAAAGATAAAGCAATTGATGAACAGTTCTGAATAAAGATCCAATAAAGGGTTAAATCACTCTTCAGTGCGAAGTGAAGTGTGAGTTCACTACAAAACTCACTTTATTGCTTACCTGTAATCAGTAAATGCTACCAATATTATCACGCTTATTCGGAACAATTGCTGTCGATGAAGACTATTGCATTCGATCAGCTTTCAATACGCCGACACTTCAAGATATGGTGTGCAGACATTTCGTCGACAGACATTTCGCTGACAGACATTTCGTCGAAAGGACAAATGATCATTATTTAATATATAAATGAATATAAACATATGCAAATGAAGGTTACTGTGAAACAATCAACATTTAACTGGCCATTATGTAGTTTGTGGTATCAAGGTATATTAACTACAAGGTATTGCGCAGGTTCATATCAAGATGATTACAGTTTTGTTGTGCAAGACGCTTCGATGACCCGGGATAAATATTTTTAAATAGAAACATGGTGTGTTATTCATTCTTTTTTTAATCGAATGCTTTAACTTCGTTTTATTTGACTAAACTGGCTGAATTCAGCATTACCTTCATTATTCTCAAGATATATTAACTGAAAATGTATACTAAATGCCTTGGGTTCCCGGAAAGAAGCCCACAAGAAAAAAGCCCACAGGGAAAATGCCCACACGGAAAAATGCCCACAAGAAAAAAAGCCCACAGGTATATAAGCCCACAGGAAAAAAGCCCACAACTACCTATTATTTAAAATACAGAAAAACATAAAGGTTTTTTAAATAAGGGCATAAGTTAACGGCAAATATTCTAAAATACAGTTGTTTTTAATTTATTATATTATAGGGTTTAACGTCAGCTTTCAGCCAAAAAAGATAACACATAGTCCAAATTACAACAGTTCGGAACCCAATGGACGCTACCTTCTTCTCTTCCATTCACCTCAAACAGCATCAGGATAGAACCCCTGGGGGGAGGGGGCAAAATATAATTGAAAGGGTAAAATGAAAATCACGGATTATTTTCAAATACGATAAAATTTAATTTTAGCAAGTATTCAAATAATCTTCGTGATGAAGGCTTTCAAAATGAGACAAAAGGTGCAAGACACAGAAAACAAATTGAATATTCCTACCTTTGTAAACTTATACCCTTATTTAAAACACCTTTATGTTTTTTTTCTGTATTTAAAAAAAATATTTAGTTGTGGGCTTTATTTCCTTGTGGGCATTTTTCCCTTTGGGCATTTATCCTGTGGGGTTTTTTCTTGTAGGCATTTTTCATGTGGTCTTTTTTCCTGTGGGCTTCTTTCCGATCCTCAATGCCTTGATACGAGTTTTAGAGTCTTCTGCGCATGAACAAATAGGGACATACAAACGCACATATGTGCCAAGCAATGTTACATTACAAACTCTATATACTATACAGCTGGTTAATTAGTTGGTTATACAGTACAAAAAGATTTGCCCATTGTTGTTTGAGCAGCTTACGGATGCAATGAAAAATTGTTTAACCCGCTGTATAGTAAATAAAGTATGTAATCTAATATTGGAGGGTCACATCTGTGCATTCGTATGTGCGTATTGGTTTATGTGCAAAAGTGTCTAAAATTCGTATCAAGACGTAGCATACCTTGTAAGTTAATGTATCTTGGTGGTATCCGCTAGTTTTTTGTACTGTTGACTTCATGATTGTTTGATGGGAGGAGTGTCTTAATATCCCCTTTACGAAAAATTGTTGACGAAACGTCATGTCGACGAAATTTCTTTAACTCAGATAATCACCATATATTTGGAGGATAAGTTACAGATAATCACTACATATTAGGAGGATAAGTTACAGATAATCACCACATATTAGGAGGATAAGTTACAGATAATCACTACATATTAGGAGGATAAGTTACAGATAATCACCACATATTAGGAGGATAAGTTACAGATAATCACCACATATTAGGAGGATAAGTTACAGATAATCACCACATATTAGGAGGATAAGTTACAGATAATCACCACATATTAGGAGGATAAGTTACAGATAATCACCACATATTAGGAGGATAAGTTACAGATAATCACCACATATTAGGAGGATAAGTTACAGATAATCATCACATATTAGGAGGATAAGTTACAGATAATCATCACATATTAGGAAGATAAGTTACAGATAATCACCACATATTAGGAGGATAAGTTACAGATAATCACCACATATTAGGAAGATAAGTTACAGATAATCACCACATATTAGGAGGATAAGTTACAGATAATCACCACATATTAGGAGGATAAGTTACAGATAATCACCACATATTAGGAGGATAAGTTACAGATAATCACCACATATTAGGAGGATAAGTTACAGATAATCACCACATATTTGGAGGATAAGGTACAGATAATCACCACATATTTGGAGGATAAGGTACAGATAATCACCACATATTAGGAGGATAAGTCACAGATAATCACCACATATTAGGAGGATAATTTACAGATAATCACCACATATTAGGAGGATAAGATACAGATAATCACCACATATTAGGAGGATAAGTTACAGATAATCACCACATATTAGGAGGATAAGTTACAGATAATCACCACATATTTGGAGGATAAGTTACAGATAATCACCACATATTAGGAGGATAAGTTACAGATAATCACCACATATTAGGAGGATAAGTTACAGATAATCACCACATATTAGGAGGATAAGTTACAGATAATCACCACATATTAGGAGGTAAGGCTCAATTGAATAAATTACTACATTGGTAATCTTTCTTCTCATAGAATCTCTTCATTTCTGAAGTACATGAGAAATCACTCAGAACGAATTGAAAAGTCTTGATATATTGTCTAATAGATCATAAAATACTGAATAGGCTCCCCACTCTTTTCAATGAAAAGCCTTATATATATTCTTATTTCACTATTAAATTTATGAAAATTCCTATTATGAATTATATTGGATAGGCATATATTCAATGATTTCTTTATTGACCATTTCCTTCTAAGTAGGCACTTCTATTAATAAATTATTATTTTTCAAAATAATTAAATGCATAGTTATTTGAATCTTTAGTAGTAAATCATGTTTTATTTAATTTTGAACCATATTTTTAATATTATTCAAGCGGTAAATAAAAATCTTACTGATCAATAGTATCTATTGGACTATTGATCGTATCTAGGATACTATTGATCGTATCTAAGATACTATTGATCGTATCTAAGATACTATTGATCGTATCTAAGATACTATTGATCGTATCTAGGATACTATTGATCGTATCTAAGATACTATTGATCGTATCTAAGATACTATTGATTGTATCTAGGATACTATTGATCGTATCTAAGATACTATTGATCGTATCTAAGATACTATTGATTGTATCTAGGATACTATTGATCGTATCTAAGATACTATTGATCGTATCTAAGATACTATTGATTGTATCTAGGATACTATTGATCGTATCTAGGATAATATCAATCGTATCTAGGTTACTATTGATCGTATCTAGGATACTATTGATCGTATCTAAGATACTATTGATCGTATCTAAGATACTATTGATCGTATCTAAGATACTATTGATCGTATCTAAGATACTATTGATCGTATCTAAGCTACTATTAATCTTATCTAGGATAATATCAATCGTATCTAGGTTACTATTGATCGTATCTAGGATACTATTGATCGTATCTAAGATACTATTGATCGTATCTAAGATACTATTGATCGTATCTAAGATACTATTGATCGTATCTGAGATACTATTGATCGTATCTAAGATACTATTGATCGTATCTGAGATACTATTGATCGTATCTAAGCTACTATTAATCTTATCTAGGTTACTATTGATCGTATCTAGGATACTATAGTTCTTTCATATATTTGTTATTAGTAGGGATGTGACATTGTGCATATTGCATATATGCAGTCTTCTGCATATATTTCAAGAGCATATAATATGCACGTGTGTATATATGCTAACCGAGAAATATGCACTTCTTGGTCAATTTTTAACATGTAAATGTCTGATCTTTTCCGTTTTTTTCTGACCCCTGCATAGAAAACGATTTTAACTCTGGACCAAAGTAAATTTTATCAAACGAATTATTCAAATTTAAAAAGTTTGTAGGTGGAATATTGAAACTACAAATGAATTAATAAATAATGACACTTAGTGTTTAGTAAATACTAGTAGTAATTGATAAATAACTGAATAGGTAAAATTATTTTAGAGTTGTACTACTCAGAAAATATTAAAACTTATAGCATGTATATATGCATATAATTTATTTAAGTAATTAAACACAAAACTGTTTAAATTTAGTGTCGCTGCTTCTAGCTGGGAATCCTTTAAGTTTGAAGGGAACTGCTGGTCTAACGAGATGGTTTATGATTTTCGAGTCATGACTAAAGTAATGAACGGAATGTGATATATGAATGTAGGATAATTTATAACACTGAATTTGGCTGAAAGAAACATTTGCTCCTTTTTTTTCTTGTGATGTAGAACGGGTGTTTTCCCAGTACAAAAATACATTAGCAGATAATAGAAGGAGATTCACTGTTGGAAACCTGAAATACCATTTAACAATAAAGTCCAATTGCACTGTTTGAAATTGAATTTTTATATTTGAAATTGACTTGCTATTAAAAAAGTCTAAATTTGAAACGGCTTTGCTTTATTTTGTTTTCTAACATTAAACATTTCACAGTAAAAATAAAAACTTGAGATCACACCTTCGATTTATTGCAAGTTCCATTGAAACCACCAAAGTACAATTACATTCAAAACATAACTATATGTACAGGTTGACTTCATTTTAAATTCCGTAATTAACTTTAGGCATGTAATATGCACACTATATTGAATAATTTCTATCATATAAAATGCATATTTCCAATATGCATTTTGGTTCAGCATATATGCACATTGACTTTTTGCATATAGGTATATATATATATTTCCAATATGCATTTTGGTTCAGCATATATGCACATTGACTTTTTGCATATATATGCAGAAATTGGCATATAATATGCTGCATATCGCGTCAAAAATTATGCACATTTTATGCTGCATATTGTCACATCCCTAGTCATTAGAGTTTATTTCCATTGGAAAGTAGGTTTAATTTTGTCCTTATTTCTTCAGTGTGCAAACATACATTCAAACAAGCAACATTAACAGAGAATAAGTATTTAAATTCTTTGATAACTGTTGAAAATATTTTTATTTCTGAAATCCTGCATGGGAAACTATTTTGTTTTATTTTATTTTGATGAAAGGAAAATAATACACTGATAGGAGAAATATTTGTTGCTAGTTTTTTAATATTTTTGATAGAAATTAAAAACAACATTAAACTACTATGTGGCCATAAAGCAGATTAAAGAAGGATCCCTCTTAATCTCCTATTGCCCTTCCATAATTTTTACTCTGGTATAGATCCTAAGTAAAAAGACCGTATAGTCTGTTTGAAAATTTTAATACTATAAATATCAATGTTTATAGAACATAAAAAAAAATATATTAAACATAATTTTGTTTAGTTATTAATAAATTTGTGATAGATATTCCTTACTTGAAAAGATTATAGGTATTCTAACATTTATTTTAGATTTAAAATGGACCAGAATTTGATTAAAATCTTTTACTGAAAGTTAATTTAAAACCAGAGCTTTGCATTGATAGGTAAGTTACATATCAACTGTGAACAAAATTAAACTTAAACTTAATTAAACTTAGGCTTCAGGTTCCGGAGAAAAAAGTGAGTTGATTACATAATATTGTAGAACTAAGGTCTATAATCACTACAATCTGTAAACCACATACAATTCAGTTAAGCATTTATATTTTATATGCTTTCAAAGTTTTTAATACTCTGTATACAACAATTGTACGGAACACTAATCTGACGGTGAAGAAAAAGATTTGTTTTGATTTCCCGATGGAATTTTATAAACAAACAATGCATATCCAGCTTTCGTTCAAGATTTAAATTTAACGTTTCTATGATAAGTGTCTCTTATTTTATACCTTTATACAGGAATATTTATTAGTGGAATGAATATTCTTATCTAGCTGACATTCAAACCAAACGGTGCACATTCTTTTTCTTACACTGAAAATTAGCAAGTCGGAAGTAAACAGACTATAGCGGTGCATCGATTTAAAAATCTTTAAAATCATATAGAATTAAATTTATGCTATCAAATTTGATTTATGCTATCAAAATTATAAAAAAAATAGGCCTCAGTGATAAAACAATAAAAAAATAGATTGGAGGAGACCTTTTTTATAATTATTTTTTAAAACATTAAGTAATAGACATACATACACTATTTGAACACTTATTAAATTAATGTAACTTAGTATAGCGAAACAGCTGAGAAATTAGGGTTAATAGTTCTGGATAAACCGATAAAATATAAATTCATACCGCTAGATGGCATTAGTAGAGTTTCGGTAACAAATATTATGAATACAAACGTGACAAACGAACTTACGGAGCTTGATGATTTCACCGCTAGATGGACTGATGAACCGCTTTTCAACTTTAGGAGTTTGTAACGCTAACAGTGAAATATTTTTGCTTTTTTGGCGACTCTACTGGTTAAATTTGATGTAATTGTCTTCACTGGAACTAGATTTATTGCCGGGCGGGTATTATCTAGGCTAATATACTATAATGATATAGTCTCAGTGTATATGAACCTTGGCTAATATGCTTTTGAGGAGTGGGTGGGATATCACAGTGGTCGTGAGTTTGGTGGAGTGTCTAAATTTTCTAATGACCAATTAGCTGCCAACTGCATTGATAATTCGAAACTTTTAAAAAATTTCTTCAATTTTTTTTCAAGAATTATATGATTTAATAAGACTTTCAAATATCAAATAGTTTAATTTCATAGTATCTTCCATAATTCACATTTAAATCACAGTATAAAATAGATGCACTAGGCCTTTAATACATGGAATTGTGAGTCAGAGCCAGCATTAGTTTCATTATAGGACCAATCTTTCTCTCAGTCTTACCAATCAGCTTCTTCTTCTCGCCAACTTTTTTAGGGTCATCATGCGATGCCACAAATTACTCCCTGGCAAGTAATATTTCATGACTCCTATCCTCTTGCCCATTTGCCAGAAAATCCAGACTATTAGAAATATCCGCTTGTTACTTCTCGCCTGCAATATAGATGCGGCAACATTTTTCGCAAGAGTAATACCATAAATTTCCCCTCCGAGTCTTTCCATCTTTAAGAGATTCTCGAAACTAAATGTTGTTAAAATGTTCGTATTACGGTGCTTAATGAATCATACCGCTTAAAGAATACTAATGAGTCAATGTTATATTGCTAACTAAATTGAACAACTTTCGTCAGTTGCTCTTCATGAAATAAGAAGTTAGAATTCTTTATATTAGGTAGGTAGGTTGAATGGTTCTTACCAACCAACAAAATTTAAATTTTCTTTAAAATTTTCAATTAATTGTTATCATTTCTACCTATGATTGTTATATTACCCATATGAATTTACACATAAATAATTAATAATAAAAAAAAATAAAAAAAATTATTTTAGTATTTTACAATATTACAAAATTTATTAGGGTAAGTTCCGAATTATCGGGTGGTTCAATATTTTCAATCATTAAAAACAAAGAATAAAATATTTAAAAAAATTATTATTTAACTATAATCGAAGATTTGGAACCATCCGAAAATGCAGATCTTACCCTGCGGTGTTCTTTGTGCGAAGTGATTTCAGGAAATCGAAAAATGGCTCTACAGTTTGATAGAGTATATCCTACCATCCATTATTAATATTAAAAACAGAGATAAGAAAAGAGTCACTGTGATGATGTACTATCAGAGAAAAGAGTCACTATGATGATGTACTATCAGAGAAAAGAGTCACTGTGATGATGTACTATCTGAGAAAAGAGTCACTGTGATGATGTACTATCAGAGAAAAGAGTCACTGTGATGATGTACTACCAGAGAAAAGAGCCACTGTGATGATGTACTATCAGTGAAAAGAGTCACTGTGATGATGTACTACCAGAAAAAAGAGTCACTGTGATGATGTACTATCAGAGAAAAGAGTCACTGTGATGATGTACTATCAGAGAAAAGAGTCACTGTGATGATGTACTACCAGAGAAAAGAGCCACTGTGATGATGTACTATCAGTGAAAAGAGTCACTGTGATGATGTACTATCAGAGAAAAGAGTCACTGTGATGATGTACTATCAGAGAAAAGAGCCACTGTGATGATGTACTACCAGAGAAAAGAGCCACTGTGATGATGTACTATCAGAGAAAAGAGCCACTGTGATGATGTACTATCAGAGAAAAGAGCCACTGTGATGATGTACTATCAGAGAAAAGAGTCACTGTGATGATGTACTACCAGAGAAAAGAGCCACTGTGATGATGTACTATCAGAGAAAAGAGCCACTGTGATGATGTACTATCAGAGAAAAGAGCCACTGTGATGATGTACTATCAGAGAAAAGAGTCACTGTGATGATGTACTATCAGAGAAAAGAGCCACTGTGATGATGTACTATCGAAGATAAAAATAAAACTTAGGCTAAGTATTAGTTTTAATTTAATAAATCATTTACTAAATAATTAGTTTTATTACCAGAAATAAGTAATATATTAATAAATTCTTTGGACATCAAAAATATACAAATAGTTATTTATAATATACTAATGAAACATTCAATATTATAGTGATATTTTTAAATTTAAAGAATCAGCAGGACAACTTTGTTTATTAAAATTTTATTCTTTATATTTTATTTTATTTTTCGTATGTATTGTATTGGTATCAACTTAAATAATGCTATCATTTATTACAGTGATGAGTATAATTTTATATGATTTTCATATGTTTTTATTTATTATTCATCACTTCATCTATGATGTAAAATTTATGCAATGGTATTTTAAATATTTTTATCAATAAAGTCCTATTATTTTTAATAATTAAATAATTAAAAACTCATTTTAGTATAATAACAACTAGTGTATCATTATAATTCTCATATCTTTTTCATTGTTGTTATTAATTAATCCTTAATTTATTTAATATTCTTAACTATAGATGTTCAATTTCATGTTAAATTAGAAGCTGTTATGCGTCCATATGTTTAATGGCAGAATAACAAATGTTTGATATCGGGCTACAATTTGTGAGTCACATCGTAAGTTAGTTAACATGGCGCAACATGTCTGACACACATACGCATGTACATTGTACGTACATTTGGCGTAACTTTGACAACGGTACTTCTATTGATTAGTGATGTAAATTTTGGAAACTGTTACTTAAAATGAATTGAAATTTAGTAGATGTAACTTTTAGAGCTTTTTCTATATTGAATGCAAATGAAAAACTGGTACCTAGTTTGAACTATATATTAAGTGAAAGTTTATCTGTTGATGAAATATATATTTAAGTGTATGTACATATAATGTTTTAATTTCAGTGGATATTTCTATATGTCTGCCTATGGTATACTTTAATATCTTTATCTTTTTCCCCATTTAATGCATATGGTGCAATGATTAGTTCCCGCCTATCCACTACCTATATAACTGATAACCGGCTCTGTTTATCTTCAGTTGCTAGACTACCTCAGCTGTGCTAATACTACTTCCTGAGTCAATGTCATTATGGCGGCTATTGGAGAACATTGCGGGAATATTCACAATGTCGTGGAGGATATTGGAAACATTTCAAAACATCCTTCGAGTACTGACACTCCAAAAACCGATGTTACGTCAGAGCAAGAGGAAGGGCTAGCTAATCAATTCAGCAAGATGAGCTCCAAAGATGTCTGTCAGTTCTACCTTTCTGGTCGATGTCGGTTTGGAGAAAAGTGCCTTCTGCTACATCCAGCTGATACAGTTGTGCCTAAAGTCCAGAAAACGAATCCGAATACGAGAAAACCTAACAAACAGAAGAAGAAAATGAACCCTGATGATGAGATTTACACTCAGAAGAAACCGCCCATGAAAACCGCAGGAGATGTCAGGGATAGGATTGTTTGGGACTCAGATCTACCCAAAGAAGAATTCACAATTGGTTATGTGGATAGATTCGTTGGTTTAGTGGAGAGACCTTTTGCTGCTTTCGTATGGGGAGACCTGTGTGATGCTGAGCCAGACGATTTGTCAATTCCTCAACATTGTATTTCTTACTTCAAATATAGAGACGTTAAAGTTTGGGATAAAGAAACACGTATGGATCACGTGTTCGGTAGTGCTGGTAACAAGTTGAAAATAACCGAGAAAATGTCACAAATTGACCAAGAAATCATGAAATCTACTCTTGAATACGATTCAGATTCATCAGACTGTGACGGCGAATTCAACATAAATGTGGGGAATGCAGTTGTAGGCAAAGAGAAAGCCTTTAGTGATGATCAGAATTTTCTACGGGCGTCTCATTTCTTATGCATCAAAGTTAAGAACCCACAAATTACTGAAACTGCTAAGAATGTTCAAGAATCAATTTATTTTCAAGATCCTTCTTTACGAGAATGTTCAATGCCTTTAGATTTGCTTCATGTGACCCTTACTATGATCCACTGTGAAGATGAAGAGGCTATAAATAGAGTTTCAGACATTCTCGATGGTCTAATTCCGAAGCTGAAATCACTTACAAGTGACGACAATTCGACTGACCAAAGAACTATTTTAGCATCAGGAGTATCTACTTTCGGCTCACGAGTACTTTACGCTAAGCTGCAAGTTCCGAAGGTCTTCTATGAAATCATTGAGCTGCTTCAAGCTTCGGTCAGGAGAACCGAAGGAGTATCTATTACGAATAACTTTGAATTCGTACCCCACATGACCCTGATGAAGATAGGAAGACCGAAGGAGAGGGAGAGGAGGTCGAAGTACATGAACTCTACTCTCTACGACGAATTTTTGGATCAAACCTTCGGAGAGATGATCTTCGACAACATTCACTTCTGTCTCATTGATAATAGTAGAGGATCCGATGGTTTTTATCATACTCACAAAGTCATTGACTTCTGATGCAGCTGTAAAAAATTAATAATTTTTTACATTAATTTAGATAGGATTAATTAATTTAATTCTCAACTACCATAGGGAATATTAATTTGAATTTTAAAAATTATACTATTAATTGTCAGAAAATATTTTATCTACAGTATTGCATTTTTAATTAATATCTATTTGTTTTTATATTGTAATTTAGCTGACAATACTGTCGTAAAATTTAGCACTTTATATAGCATTTATTTATATATTGATTGCAAACAAGGCAATTACTCAAAAAATATTGCAAACAAGGCAATTACTCAAAAAATATTTTTCATAAATCTATAGTAAATTATTTGAAATTAAAGCTAGTGTAATTACTTATGGATTCGAATTAATTAAATACAAATTCCAAAAAATACCATTATTTTTTATTTTACTCTTATTTTTTATTTCTTAAATTTCTATAAGACAAAATTCTAAAATCTACATATATACGCATTTTTGGTTATCATAAAAAATTATATCCAAACGATTTATCTATTTCTTGTCGAGTTCTTCACATAGTAGCATAATAGAAATAATATATAGCAAAAAATAAATAAATAAATGACGGGTGAAATATAATCTTTCCGTATTCTGCGAAATAAGTGATATTACAACTGATAAAATCTTTGCCTTTGTGACTTTGAGGTTTTAAGAAATTTTACCAAACATAAGAAGTTACTAAAATTCTCGAAGATATTAGAAATCGTAACATAAGTTTCTAAAATTCTTGAAATTATAAGAAATTATTAGAAATTGTAACATAAGAAGTTTTTAAATAAGACATAAGAAGTTTCTAAAATTCTCGAAGTTATTAGAAACATTAAGCAAATTCTGCCAAGTTTACATAAAAATT
The DNA here is from genome assembly GCA_947561585.1 of Caprella mutica. Taxonomy (NCBI): domain Eukaryota; kingdom Metazoa; phylum Arthropoda; class Malacostraca; order Amphipoda; family Caprellidae; genus Caprella; species Caprella mutica. Next base: position 111,877 of record CANNZV010002077.1, read on the forward strand.
CGTTCCAATTCACTTCTAAAATTAGGAACAGACACCTACAGCTGTGAGCAATGATTTTTGTAAAGAAAAATTTTTTCATTTTTTTTTTTCATTATCTAGTTTCTAACTGTTGGTTGTTAGTGATTGGTTACCCTTATAATGACAATAATAAATAACAATAGTTACTCTCAAACAATGTTTGGTAACTCCTTATTAACATATAAAGTCTTATTACTATATACTATTTAAAAAATTCAACCAAATGTTAAAATTTTGCACTTGATGATGCATAAATTTCTACAGTTTTTGCTCATTTGATTTATATATCAGGAAGGAAGAAAAATGTAGGTACATATAATAGTGACACAAAATTGTATTAAGAAAACCAGTAGAATAATGGAATATCAGTTTTTACGACACTCATAGGCCGCACCTGTGTATTGCAAGTAAAATAATTAGGCAGTGAAGAGCGAAAAGGCAGGTGCGTGTTTATTCTAATTCATATTTAAGAGACCATTATGAAAAATAATAATGAAATCGTCAAATGTTAAATTTTTGTATATTACCCTTGATAAACAGCAAACAAATCGTTTCACAACACATGCATTCATTTATTTGATATGTTCATGAGTGGGAAAAATTTACAGCTATTTTCAAAACTATGTTTAAACAGAATAGACGATAAAGTATATAATTATATTAATTATTAGACACCTCCATGGTATGAAACTGTCTATAATTAAGGGTATCCTTTCATGCCCACTATTTATTAATCACAATAGGTAATAATTATCATTTTCTAACTTTTTATGAAGTTTAATTAATAAAAGTGATTTTATCAATACAGTTACTTTTGAACGGTTCACTCACAAATTTTCCCCCAAATATAGGGATAATAGCTCAAATCCATATTTTTATACCTATAAGTCAAAACTTGGTTGACTTATAGACTTTAATAATCATCCGCATATATTACTAATGAAAATATATAATGAACCGGACAACATGAACGTAATTCTATTTTTCGTAGTTAACTATTCACAATAGAAAATTTATGGAGTTTATTGCATAACATTATAGTCTTATAGATCGAACTAATGTTTAATAAAAATATTCACTTCAGTACTTAGGTATATATTTTTTATATGCTTGTAAAGTTTTTAAAACTCTGTGTGCAACTATATTCTACGAAACACTAATCTGACGCTGAAGAAAGAGATTGAAAACTAATTGTTTTGATTGTCAATTTTATAAACAAACAATGCCTGATCTGCCTTCGTTTAAAGGTATCCTCCAAGCGAATTTTTTATTGCTTAAATTAACGAGGCAAATGTTTCTTATCATTTTGTTGCAAACCTCATGAAATTTGATAGCATATTTTTAAATTTATATACTTTTAAATATTTCTATAATCAAAACTCTACAATACCTATTTATAATTTCCAACTTGCTAATTTTCAGTCTGAAGAAAAAGAATGTACACCATTTGTTTTGACTGTCAACTATATTGTATTAGGTATGTATAATAAATTCATTTATAATTTGTGTAAAGGTATATATATACAACATTGGATTAATTTATAACAGAGACGTTTATGTACTTCAGGAAACAATTTATATCTTAATTGAAGGCAAAAAACACATCGTTTGTTTATAAAATTCAAATTTGCTATCAAACAAAGAGTGTACATTGTACAATCTTCTTCTTCAGCGTCAGTTTAGTGATTCACACTATATTGCTGCACACAGAGAATTAAAAACTTTATAAAAGCAAATAATAAAATACGTACTGAACCGAATTCTATGAGGATCGCAGAATAATGATCACGTAGACCTAAGTTCTATAATATAATGTAATATACTCTTTTTGTTTCCTGGAACCTCCCAGTACACAATGCGGCATCGAAATGACATCATCTGGATACAAGGCTTTTCTCGAAATGAATTCGAAAATAGAGCTAGAATCCGCTCTCTGACATCGTTTTGGCTTCGATTCGAAGATGCCGTGCACCACTTGACGGCATCGACAATACGTGTATTTCGAGATGAATAGACGTTAATAAAAAGAAGCAAATCTTTGCTACTACCTTAGGGAATCTGTATCGAACCGACGTAATCGAACCGAAAATTAAAAAAGTTGAAACTTTCACTTTATTGTATATAATTTAAATAGGTTGAGTACATATCCATATAAATAATGTTAAATACAAAGAAATAAAGTGACTAGTCCGGGTATCGAACCTGCATCCATGCAGATATCCTGCAGTCAGATACATGTACCTTGGCACTGTGCTACCGTGGATGCATTTTGCAAAAAAAAATTTTGTTATTAACCGACTTTGAGATATTTTTAAGTGAATATTACTATATAGACAAACACCGCTTTTATAACCGAAATCACAACTTATTCTTATTACAAATGGTACATAAAAAGATGGTAAAATTTTATAAAATTGTAACTCCTTAAAATTTCATTCTCTATAAGTTCAAATTAAAGAAAATGTTTTGAGGCCATGATTTAGCTAAATATAGATGAAAGCTCTGTGATGAAATTTCAATGAATAAATTAAAATTTGACCAAAGATTAAGTCTCACTCATTATATATAGGTGAGTAATTAGTTCACTCGAGTAATGAAGGACCTGAGTTATGAAATGCACCACGGAGTTATGAAGTATTTTCAAATTTGTTTCATTTATATAAAACAATATACGTCATGAATTTCGTCCTAGTTCTTACTCAAAGACTGTAATTTTCTGAAAGATTTTAATCATAGAAAAGAATCAGTGTCCCTGAGCTAAGCTATGAAGTGGCTCTAAGTTATGAAGAAAAAATAATTAATAACTCAGGAGTTTCACTGTATTTTTATAAGACTAAAACAGACGGCAGAAAATATGAGACTCATAACAGCTTTTCTTTAACTTTTTACACGCATCGAATACGCATCGTTTTTATATC